>PVIC010017649.1:0-32361 GCA_004025085.1 Thryonomys swinderianus
TTTTTTATTTTTTTTGTTTTTTTTTTTTTTTTTTTTTTTTTTTTTTTTTTTTTTGAGACAGGGTCTCGCTCTGTAGTTCAGGCTGGCCCTGAGCTCACTATGTAGCCCAGGCAAACCTCGAACTCAGCAGTCCTCCTGCCTCTGCCTCCCGAGTGCTGGGATGACAGGCGTGAGCCACCACGCCCGGCTTGCCTGCGTTTCCTAAAGACTCAGCTACCTCTCCTTAGCCCGTGAGGCTATGGCTTCGGCTTCGTCTGTGGATTAACCCGTTTCTGAGCTCAGAGCCTTCATGTTCCTGCTCTTCGCAAAGGCTCGACCTCTAAAAGCTGCTGCTGCGGGGACCAAGCCTTGAACACACGAGTGCTGGGAGACATTTGAACCCCAACTAGAACAAACCCAGGGCTGGCTTCCTTACATAGATGGCGATTACACTGCGTGGTCCCCTCGCGATTCACTGGGGTCTCGTGAACGGTTCTGTGGGGGAAAGTGAGAGGTGTCGCCATGCCATTTCCAGGTCGAAGCAGGAAAAGCCCTCGTGCGGTACTGCTACACCGTCCCCCTCCTAAGGACAGCCACGGCCCAGCGGCCTGATAGCATAAAGGAAGCTGCCCTGGGGAGCAGGCACCGGAATTTGTGTGAGAAATAAACTTTATGTACCATGCCGCCAGAATTTTAGGGTTATTTGTAGCTACAGGGGAAGGTTAATCCATTTGCACAAATACGTAGGTTTAGTGAACAGGGATATTTTCGTAGAGATTTATAGACATTAGATTTTTTATTATAAATCTATGAAAGATCTTGAACGAATTATTTTAATATTAGTAAAAGTGCAATATATTAATGCTATTCTCAGTGAAAAGGGAAAATATACCAAGGAGAGATAATTTTGACATTTAAGAATGAATATTAAGGTAGTACTATTTTATGGTCTGTATAAATCCATGAGCTATTACAAATTTAAGATGCAAATAAAATACAAACACATAAGGACACTTAACACCATCATTTTACCACCCTGTCCACTCTCCGTCCGGAATTCTGCAAGTTCTGAGAGCCCATTCTGCTTGCAGCCTAAACGTTACTTGCTGCAATTTAAGGATGGGGGAAGAAATGGGGCCTCCTGCATCAAAGTCAGATGTGATTAGCTACAGTAGTGGCACCCTCTAGAGCACCCTCATTAGTGCCGGTCCCCGGAGACCTAAATTCCGTAGACAGAACACCAAAAAGACTATGTGCCCCCGATACCCACACATGCAGTCTGTGATTACAGGAAAAGGGCCCCACCTTAGAGAGCTCAAGTTTTGATCATAGTGAAACTGCCTGATCTTTCACCAGGCTTCAGATAACATCGTTATTATACTGCACATTGAACAACCCCACACATTCCTCTGGAAAGAGACATTGTCTCTATCATCCAAGAATATTTGCTCTACAAACAGCCACAGAAAGATACAAAAGGAGTCAGTATCCTTGCTCATAAGATGCACAGAAATGTGAGAAATAGGGGAGAATCGCCAAAATATAGACTCCACATGTCTGTATTATCTTGGCTCATAGGAAATTTTCCCGAGTGTGCACAAGCATAGCTACTCTGGTTAATCTAACCAAATCTGGCTAGAAATAATTCAGTTCAATTTATTCTAGACTGTATTGAACAAGGCTTCCATCAGTAATATCCCACCAGCCAAATGAAATTAAATTTTAGTGTTGGTCTTTATTCTGCAACCAACAAGTTGGACAGTTTGAAATTGTTAGGTATAATTTACAAATCCAGCTGTTTTCTCCTTTACAGCTCATGTTGACTTTTGTCTTTGGGCCCTGGCCTGAGTGGGTACAGAAGAACATCTTAGGGGTTGCATTAGGCTTAAAAGGAGGGAGGTTAGGGTGATTTGATCTTGCATAACAACGCTGGCCAGGGAGACAGCCTACACACTGGGACCAATGTGGTAAAACTGATGCTTCGGCAAAACTCAGGAAAACGTTTTGACTGTTTTTTGTAATTACTGACTAACCACTATCAGGATATCTGTTTACAGATTATATAAGTGGAGCATCCGTATTCTCTCCGATAAGCAATCTGAGTAGCCAAGAGTAGCTACCTTGCTTTGGAGAGATCCTGCAGTCCCCTGAGGGCTGTATGACTCACCGGGCCTATTTCTTTAACTAAGTGAAGGTGTCTATAAGAATCTTAAAATTCAGTCACCATGAATTTAGAAGGAAGGCAAATTAATGGTCAATTTCTACACAAATCATAACCTCAAGAGTATGCTTGTTATGCCTGGAATGAATGTGTTTTGTTTTGTTTTAACCACTGTATAGCCTCGGGTGTGGGACTTGCATGACGAGAGGGCATAGCTGGGTGACACCTTCAATCTGGGCTCTCGCTTGGTTGGTAGCCACAGGGCATGTTTCTAATCATTCTTCCTGAAGAGACTGGTACAAGAAAATCAGTTCAGCCTGCTGTTTCATCATTATGTAAATCTACAACACTAACAGGAAACCCTCTAAAAATAAGTCAATGAATGAACAAAGGATTAAAATCTAAGAAATATGTGCTATGAGAAATCACAAGCATATTTAGAAATATTTAGCTGAGAAGTTTTAAAGGCCAAAAGATTAACTTAAGATAGTTCTAGACCATAATTATTGGTCACAGAAGCTCATTTTAAACACCGAGTTGGATGGTTGGTAGTACCAGCTATTACTCGTAAGAGCCTAGCAGCTAATCATTACCAGGAGATGTCTCCATAGACTTCCCCTTAGGCGGTAAGTTGTGGCTCACCAAGATTACTTCCAAAGACGCAAGTAGGAAAAGCTGTTTCTGGAAAGCTTCCCTCCTAGAAATGACCTTAGCCGAGAGCTGCAGCTGGGCAGACTTTGTGACTTATAACTACCTCATCTTCATGACCTTCAGAGTTCATTAGTTTCGGTTTGGACTGTGTGACTCTCTGTTCTGGTATTGAAAACTTTCACAAATAGACAGGATGGTCTGAGTGACACTTACTCGGCACAGAGAAATGCTAAATCTTAATTATAGGAATGGAGATGGGGAAGATATTTGAATGCTGGATAGGTGTTTTGCATGGAGGATGTTAGGAACCAGTAGTATGTCTTGCTATTTTAAATGGGCTTTTCTTTATAAGCTTAAAGGAAGTATTATCAAATCATGGACAGCCTGAATAATTATGTGCTTTGCTGTTCTGTTTTATGTTCTCCCCAAAGGAGTATCAACTCTTGTCTTATTTGGTGTGATTTAGATGCTTCAGATTATCTAAATGCATCCTCCCCCTGATCTCATAGACTTGCTGATTCAAAGTTGATATGGAATAGAGATTGTGCTCAAAACTGATGAGACAGGGACTACTTGATAAGACCACTTGCCAGCCCCTAAGCTGCTGCCTTTGGCTACTGCCATGACTACTATTGATAATAATGACAATAAGCAAACAATATTTTATATGCTTGAAATTTTTTCAGATATTTTTGTAAAGTTTTCATGATCCTTATCCTATATATTTGTTCAAAATCCACTTTTATCTGTTTCCAGAGGATAGGCTAAATTAGGAACAAAGCTAAATTGGAGACAGATGAAAAATTTTCTCTTTTCAAATTTATGCTTTTTTTGGCTTCTATGGAAGCCCAGGTTTTACATGTTGTCAGGATCTTTATGTTAAATGAAATTTAAACTGATGTCTAAATTAGGAATTTGCTTGATCTGAAAAATACCAGAAAGAAAAGGCCAATAATAAAGATTGTGATTTAAGCTTTAGGTTGTAGGGATAGTATTGATATTTTAGGAAATGTTTTGTTTGGGTATATTCAGAAAGTGAAATTTACTTCCTGGATTTTAGAATCCTGTTATAATTTTTTCTGACCATAGAATAAACCTTAGTTCTTGGTCTGCTATACCAAACCCAGAAGGCCTAAATAATTTATAATAAGTACTCTCATGGATACTAGAAACATCTAGATCTCAGGCCCCCTAATCCCTCATCCATAGATTACCACTCTATACTATCCTGACCCACATAAAACATTTGATATTAGCAGACACAAATTCAGGTGTTGGTTCATACTGTATTTGGATTTCCTTTCCACTCTTTACTGCCCAGGTATTATGGACGACAGTGGTATAATACCTGTGAAATTTCCATGACATTCCAAACATTTGCCTAAGGGTTTGGGGCCAAAGTATCCATTAGTTTGCCCTTTGGTCTTAGCCTTTGCTGTGAAAGTCTTGGATCCAGTAAACACTGATGCTGTTTACCTGTCTTCCATTTTCCTAGCAACCATCACTCCTAGAAGCCACAGGAAGCAAATGCCAAGCTAGTCCACATAAGACAATGAGGATTTTAAACCATCGGCCGGATTGGCCATCTTCAGACGGGATTTGCCTTGCTCAGTTTATTTAATCTTTGCTGAGCCACCTAGTGTAATGGAAATGATGGAAGTGAAAAGGCTTTTAGTTAGGTTTGGTTCTAGAGCTACCAAAGCTGGTTGAAAATGTTGGACGCTTAGTCTTCAAGTGATAAAGCTGCTTCCAAGGCAAAACAGGGTCACTTAAGTCCATTATAAACTCATCCAGATTCATTTTCATTTTCAGTGGCAACTTTTACTGTGTTTCTTGAAATATCACCACATAACTCTTCTTAAATATGATCCTCTATAACCATAAAACAGAATGGTGAACTGTTCCTTTGGCCCATGTCAGGGTTGATTTTAAAATGTAACCAAGGAGAATGTGATTGACATGAGAAAAGAAATTCAGCCTTATTGGTCTAATTCACTCATCTACACTTGGAAGAAACTTTGTCTGTTGGAACCATCACAGTATAGTTGTAAAATTAGACACTGTTTATGAGTAGTGAGTCTTTCTGTAAATGTATGGGTTGTTATTTTATTTACTGCCATTTAATCAAATCTTCCAAGTATCCTCAAAGCTTTCAGGTAAGATTTTAAATAATTTCCTCTTTTAAAAATCCTTTCAAGTTGTTTTCTCCTCCTTAATTTTGCTTGTGTTGGGGGGAATTGATCAAATGCTTTCCTGATTGCTGTTCAGGCAACAGCTACTGCATGGCCTTTGACAAAACACTGTAGATGAGTATGTGGAAATTCTGCAACATTGGAATTTCAATCACACCCTATTTAGCAGAGACCTGAAAATAAGATTTCTTTGAAAACGTCAAAAGATCATGACTTTTTTGTTACAAAACTTTTAAAGTAACATCTTGTAAGATGAGTGATTTGTTTGCTTGGCTAATCTATGTTTAGGAAGATGATAAATCTTGGTATTATTTTGACTGGAACTAAACTATCATTCATGTCTAGTATGTGTGTATGTGTGTAAGAAAAAGAGAGGAGAAAGAGAGACAGAGAAGGAGGAAGAAGAGAAGAGGAATAAAAAGACAAAGAGGAAGAGGAAGAAGATGGAGAAGGAGAAGAAGAAATAGCACCTTGGGAAACTAAAAACAACTCATAAAATCAATAATAGGGCTCCTTGACATCTAACAGGATTATCTTCCAAATAAGCTCATCATAAGTTGAGAATAACATCAACCCAAAATTCAGTCTTACAGACACCATACAGAACCTATAGAACAGCACAGTTTATCAGTAGGCCTCATCATATACCATTAAGTGTTTATTCTTCTGATTACACAGCTGACTGTGAGCTGTAGATGGCTGTCCTTGTCAACCACAGAGAAAAGAATTATACTGTATATCTTTAGCCCCCAAACAGATTGAGATTCAAATTACAGTTTTTATTGAAGGTGTATCTCTTTTGAAGCAATGTAAAGTGGAGAGAATTTAAGACAAAATTTGTTATTGGGTATTCTTTGTATATATTTACCAAGTACTTGACATTCAGTAGGTACAAAGAATATACAACCAGTAAATTGTCCGGTTGCATTAAAAAAAAAAAACTAGAAGAAAGATCAGAGAATTCCTGTCAATTTCCCACTTCCTTCATTGAGATAATTGGGTCATGTGATACTTCAAAAGCTAAAATGATGAGATTGTTTTTATATTTGTTTGCTTTACAAGAATAAAGTTTGTTATCTTAATTTGATTTCAGCAGACTTGAGCATTAGGAAAGGAAGATTTTTACAAAGGAAAAAAGGGCAGCCCTCTTCTTCCTTTTAAGGATTAGACTGAGCAAACGTTGGCTCTAGAGGGTTAGAATTTACCTTTTTCACCATTAAACTCAATAAGGAGAACATATTTGTAGGAAAGAAAAGTTGATTTTATATTCATTCTTTCTTCTGTTAGTCATTTACTTGATACTCACAGGTCTGAGTCAGCCTAAATCCAGGTGAACAGTCCAGGATAGAGGGTTGTAAGCAGACTCTGGCAATTGACTACCAGCAAAAAACATGCATAATTTTTTAAAATATGGCTTTCCATGTCTCATTCCAGACCTACTGAGTTAGAAGCTAATTCTGATACATCCTACTTGGAAGAAGTCAGTGGACATGTTTTGATGCATTAATCCTTGAGATCTAAGATACTTAAGTGTGAATTACAAAGTCACTCATTCTGCATTTTATTAGTTTCATCTTATTCCAAATCATTCTTCTACTTATTAAATAAAATTTACAGAAAGCCATTGTTTGCTCTGTGCTCCTGAACACAGCTAACCCAAATGGGACCATTTTACAAAACAAGATCACTGGAAACCACATGTTTACACAAAACTTAGAAATCTACCAGTTGCCCCAAGACCAAGAGATTCGGTGTTGTCACCACCAAGACTGCGGTCAAAATACGCTCAAGTGAGAAGGAAGTCCTTCCAACTTAATCCGATAGGGAAGGTACCTTACAAACCACAAATCTGTTTCTCTTCTCTGTTTTATTCTTCTACTTCCATCAGCATTTTCTCTCTAGTTAAGTCAACCAACCCCTTTCTGCTCAGCTGTTTGGAGCTTCTATTTTGTTGACAGAATGCTGCTTAGTGTAAGAATTGCTCCTAAAAACCAATTACATCTTTAAAATTCAATTTGTTCAAGTTTTATTCTTGGGCATACTTTAGCTTGCTCTTTCTTTTGAATTTTTTTTTTATCTTAGTGAATTTTGTTGCTATCCTATGCCATCATGTCTTTGAATTAAATTTTCTTCTTTTTTCACTCTGAAATTATTTACCAAAACCTAAAGTGTAATTGCTTTATAACCTCCAGATTTGACATGGTGTTTTGCCTGGCATGTTAGGAGCGACGTTCGCCACCTCCCTCTCCACCTATTTACGTAATAGTCTCCAGACTATTTACGTTTCAATAAAGAACTCATTTAAAGGTGGACTGACGCCAGGCAAAGAAAAGACACCGGTATCAGAGCGCTGGCACTCATTGCTTTGCATCCTGTGAGGTATTCCCGGAAAACTAGCAAAGCAAACCATTTTAATATCCTCCCAGCTGCTTCCATCTGATGGGCCTCCTCTCTGAATCAAACATTTTCTGATAGTTTCTGAGAATTCAAAAAGTAATTTTTTTCACATCATATTATCCCACATTTCCGAATGTAGGCAACATTAAACTTCCAATCTGCCCAAATCTGACATTGTAGTCATTGGATGACTCACCTTGCAGGTTTGACTTCTATGATCTGAGTCCCAAGTCACACCAGAGGGTGCAGGAAGAACTTTCATTCATCTTTTACACCCACTGCTCCTAAGATTCTCCAGCTATGCAGTTGCTACTGAGTACATACAGTACTATTGCTTATCATCATTACAGTCCACACTCTAATCCTTCCACTTCGATACGGTATGCATACTTTGTGCTCCACCGACTTTAGGGATCATAGATAATGGCCTGTCTGCTGTAAGTGTAAACTGTTTATTGTAACTTGCAGTTCTTTGTCACAAGTTGAAATCTATCAGGAGAATGTGGGGTGGAGAAAGTCATTGGCTCAACCTGCACAATTCTTACCTCTGTTGGACAACAATCTGAAAGGCTCTGATATTGTTATTCTCATGAAGCCCTTGTGATGCATAAGATGTAGTTTTGCTTTCTTTCAAAGGGCATGTGTTTGGTTTTTGTTTGCTCGGAATGACTAAAACAGTGGCTCCAATTCCAGAGCGCATCTTGTGTGTCCGAAACAATACATTACAGAGTTGAATCTTTATTCTTATTCTGTGGCATTGCAAATTGGAAGTTCAGTAAGTCAGAAACTTGAAACACAGCTCTGAGTCCTGGCCTGCGGCTCCCCCGTTTTGGCTTGGCCCCCTACGGCTCAGTTCTAGGGGCTCAGAAGGGGCCTCCGGTGGGTTCTGATTCCAGGACCGCACTCCGCCCCCCCCCCATCAGGCTCCCTGGCAACTCGCCTCACGAGAGACCTTGAGGAAGGTTAGGAATTGGCAGGGCTCCTTCTTTCATAAGAAGCTCGCTGTGAAATCTATCAGAGCAGCTGAAAGACTCAAGTAAATGTTTTCCAAATAAAAGTCCCTCAGCGAATCAAAGAAAAAAAAAGTGTAATTTTCCTTTGGTAAACACAGCACACACAAGTTATTTGAAACGGCTGCTTCGAGTGGAAATGAATGACTTCCCCAGGGTCACAACGTGACAGTTAAGTGCTTGCTGCTTACGTATGTGCAAGAGATAACAGGGACCGATGGTGTAATGGAGCAGAACAATTCTCTGCCTCCTCACTTCCTGAGTATTTGCATGGAGACAGTGCGATCTGGAAAGCTTCTCCACGGCTCCAGTTTTTGTTTGACCTCTGGTGTTTCTCTCAGTCAGTGAGTATCTGTGATATACAAACTACAGCCCAGCATGCTGCCGGGCCAGAGTTCAGGAAGACACGTTCCTTCTCCTCAAGAAGCAATTGTCTTTGCATTAATCTCAAAATTACAATGCAACTTTGTGTTCAACAAAGGCAGGCAGCCTCATACAAAGAGAGAGTGAGAAATAGGTACAGTAGCCCCAGCCCTCCAGCTTGGATAGACAAATGGCAACCTGCAGGGAAACACTGAGCTCGGGCTCTGTAGGGTTTTCCAATGGCTTTCACTTACTTGCTCTCTTATCCAATGCGATAAATACTTTTTAGCACTTATATGAAATGTGCTCCTCTCCCTTCTAGTGCAAGTCAAGCCAGGCTTTTTATTTTTCTGCATCACAAGCTGCCTTTTGCTCAGGGAGGACCCTTATGTGTCTCAGCTGAGAAATATTTAAGTAAGAAATGCATTCAGGAAACTTTACATTGGGAACGAGGCTGGTTAACAAGGACTTGACAGATACCAAGCATGGTTGCTGCTGTTCTCCTTCCGCCTGCTCTGAAGTGGAGAAGAGGATTTCTGTCTACTCACACAAAATGAAGGAGAAGTCAGGGTCACACAGTTCAAGCCTTGGAAGTTACATATACTCGGAGTAGCTGAAGTGGAAGACGAGCATGCAGGAAAACCAAAGCACAGGGAAAATGTATGAAAGTCCAAAAAATAAAGAGAGAGCGTATCGGAGGGAGGGAAGAAGCTACCTGGAGGAGGGTGTTCCTGCTCATTAGAGACTTGGGAATAGTAAACACGATACAGACATTCCTCATTTCAGGACCCACTTGTTTAATGAATATGCAAACTTCTGACCAACGTCCTCTGTTCAAACTGGCCACCTACATTTGGACTTAGGGCACAGGGACCTGAGCAGCTGTGAAGCGTGCTGGTGGCTTCTTTTATTCTGTGTACTGATTCTCTTGTATGATACTTTCATGTTCAGTTACATGTTACTGTACAGCATGTAAGAATTCTGCAAATAAAACTAAAGTCGTCGCATTGGAGTGACCTTTCTTTGTTCTGAATACTGCCATGCATGTAGGATGTAGAAATCCTTGTTCAGTGACCCATTCATTCAGCGTCCCAGTTGCCGGGATAGCACTTGCCTGTTAAATGAAAAATATTCTGTGTACTGATGAATGGAGACCCTGAAATCAGAACAAAACAAACTAGAGAAAACAACAACAGAAAGGACAGTTACTTGCAGTGTGTCAGAGGGAGAAAATTTCAGTTCCCAGCTCAGAGGGACGGTAAATTCTCCACGAGACAGACTTGGTGTTGATGAAAGCATCTATGAGGCACCAGCTTCCTGCGGTCCATGAGAGAACTAGGAAATATGTGGCTTCCAAGAATGTATCGTGACACCAAGAGATAAGTTAGAGTCTTGGAAGAAAAAATGCTAAGCACACACTCCTTTAGTTAATATATTTGCCGAAATGATACTTGCTAAAGTATGTCCTGTTTTTGTCTCTAAAGAGAGTCACAAACTTGGAAATTTCTTGAGAGGAACGCACTTTGCACAGGCCATGAAATGCAGTCACTGCTAACTGTGGTGTCAACCCGCACCTGAAACACCTGTCTGGCTGGGTCAGCGCGCCTCTGGGTGTGTCCGGAGGAAGAGGGCAAACTCAGGCTGGAGATTAACGCACCACCGATCAGCGAGCTTGTGGCCCGATGGATGCAAAAGGGGAAGAAGGAGGAAGCCCCGTTCGCCTCTCCAGAGCAGTTCGGGCCTTGGCCACTGCCTTTGGGCACCGATCCGCCAGCGTTCAGTACAGCTCCTCAGCCTTCCAGCACGGGCTTGAGGTTTTCAGCACAGACCCTCCGGCTCCCTGATAAAGACTCACAGAAGAGTGCGGTGAGCTCCAGATCTGTCCCTTGGGTCGGATCCGCGAGCTTTCCAGCCCACAGACAACCTTTTCGCCTTCTCCCCGCCTTGACGATTCAGGCAGCCAGTGCAAGCCTACCTTGATTTGTATGTTACAAACTCTGTGCCTCGAGTG
This sequence comes from Thryonomys swinderianus, assembly GCA_004025085.1. Lineage (NCBI taxonomy): Eukaryota > Metazoa > Chordata > Mammalia > Rodentia > Thryonomyidae > Thryonomys > Thryonomys swinderianus. Next base: position 10,765 of record PVIC010017649.1, read on the forward strand.
AACCCTACCTGGCACAAGGATCAGTGGTGCAGCCCCAGCCACTAGGTACAGAGGTGGCAGAGCACGGCAGTCTGGATCAAGTTGAACTAAAAGAACTGAAGATTCCCTGGAGAACTGATGCTAAGCCACTGTCTCCCCGGTTTTCTGGAGCAGGCACCCATTTCTTTTTTTTAATTGAATTCTTTATTGGTACATTTTATATATGCATCACGATCACACGCCACATTGGGAATTTGTACGGGTACTTGACACGACTCGATTCTCATTTTTACACATTCCCCACCCCAACCCATAAACATATGCCTTTTTTTAACATCATACTTTTTCTTACCCCTTCCTTTGAATATTTTTCCTTTGAATATTTTATATTTCATAATGTCTATCATACTTTCTAGAACTCATTTACATCTTCAGATTCTCATACCAGAGAAAAGATATAGTGTTTACCTATCAGTGAGCTATTTATTTCACTTACGAGTATGTACCTCAAGGTACATCCATTTGAGTATGAATGACTCAAACTTAATCTTTATGACACAATAATGTTCCATTTTATTTTTAAAAACCCACATCTTCTTTATCGAGTCTCTAGTTGATAGGCATTTGGGTTGTTTCCAAAACTGAGCTATCACAAACTGAGCTGCTATGAACATGGATGCAATATGTTGCTGTGATATGATTATTTTAATTCTCTCATGTACATTGCTACCAGGGGAATAGCAGAGTCGAATGGGACCTCTAAGCCTGGTTTTTTGAAGAATCTCTATACTGGTCTCCACAGTGGTTGTACCAGTCTACATTCCTACCAATAGCGGAGAAGGTTTCTTTCTCCCCACAGCCTTGCCAGCATCTATTTCTGGTTAATTCTGCAAAAGCAGCCATTCTTTGTGGAGTGGGATGAAATCTCAGTGTCATTTTCATTTGCATCTATCAAATGACCAGTGATGTTGAGCATTTCTTCGTATGCTTCTTGGCTGCTTTTACTTCTTCCTCTGAAAAGTGTCTGTTCATTTCAGATGCCCATTTTTGAATTGGGTCTTTAAATTTGAAGGTGGGCTAATTTTTAAAAATCTCTATGTTTTCTAGGTAATAGTTTTTTTTTTTATCTGAGAAACAGCTAGTAAATAATTTTCCCCCATATTTTTGGTTGTCTTTTAGCTCTGCCAATGGTTTCTTTTGCTGTGCAGAAGCTTTTCTATATGATGAAATCGTATTCGTTAATTTCTTCTACTAGTTCTCATGCTATAGAGACTTTTTTCATAAAGTCTTTCCCTAAGCCAATGTCTCCAAGAGTTCTGCCTAACTTGTTTTCCAGCAGGTTGAATGTTTCTGTTTTAATGTTCAGGTCTCTAATCCACTTTGGTTTTAGTTTAGTACATGGTGAAAGAGATAGGTCTAGCTTTAGTTTTTGGCAGGTTAAAGCCCAGTTTTTCCAGCACCATTTGTTAAAGAGGCTCTCTTTTCTCCATTGAGGATATCTGACTCCCTTGTCAAAGATAAGGTGGCTTAAAGTATCTGGAGTTGTTTCTGGGTCTTCTATTCCACTGGTCCTGTGGCTTTGTAGGGGATCATAATACCCCTGCCATGTCTTTGTTGCTTTTGTTATTCTAGGTCTTTTGTAGTTCCGAACGAATTTTTGGATTTTTTTCTCTAGATATGTGAAATATGGTGTTGGGATTTCAATTGGAATTGCATTGAGTCTGTATAGTGGCTGTGGGAGTACAGTCATCTTGCCAATGTTGGTTCTTCCTATCCATGAACAAGGGATGTCTTTCTATTTTCTGATATCTTCTTCAATCTCCTTTTTCAGAAGGCTGTAGCTATCAGAGTAGAGGTCTTTCATCTCTTTTGTTAGACTGATTCCTAGACATTTTATTTTTTGGATGCTATTGTGAAGGGGTTGACTCCCCAATTTCTCTCTCAGTGAGTCTGTTAAGTCCATCAAAGGGAGGCTCATGAGAGATAAAAGATACAGCAAAATGCCATGGTCAAAAGTCTGAATGGCACATAACCTACCTCCTGAGACCGAGAGCAGGTCTCGTAGCACATGCAAGGTACTCTGTACATGTATCGTTACTTGCAATTTAGCAACTAGTCAACAGAGTCACTGCTTTTATTTCCACAAACCTGAAGATAGCTCCACTTTCTGATCTGGCGGTGACAGAAATAACTTGGAGTTAACTCAGTTCCTAGCAGGGGCTAGAATGCCCCTTACTTCATAGTACTTGGGATCAGTAGTTGAGTCTGTATTTCTCTGAAACTGGACATTTTAAGTGTCATGTCTGAAGGTCACAGTGAGAGAAGTGACCATATGCAAAAGAGCCCCTTGTGTTTGTCAGAGGTACAACACTGCATCTATTCTGATCAGTCTGTAGCTGTGGTCAACATGCAAACCTCAGGCTCTTTGAAAAATATTCTCCACAACCCAGAAACAAATCTGTTTCTATGAAATCCTAAGCAGAAGATATTGTCATCCACAGCTTAGCTGTCACATAGAGATAGAAACTGACACAGAGAGAGAAATGTAAAATCATGATGAAGTTATATACACCACAAGGATATATGTACTGATCTGTGTTGAGGTACAGAGTGACATTATTCGGGGAATTTCATGATCTCTCAGACTACTTCAGCTTGCTCCTGCCCTGCATAGACCACACAAAGAGTGACCTTATACAGAGTTCTGTTTATTTTATGGTGACAGAAGAAATCACTACATCCAGTGTTTCAAATGCACAGTGGGGATACAAGGACAAATGTGGAACTTTATCATGCAGTTCTTCAGCTCGGCCTAAGGTCATGATGAGTATGCAGAGGACAGGTACTATAACGGAGCCGTCAACTTCATCATTACTTTCTAATTGGTCAGATATTATCCTCATGACGGTTGAATAAATCAAAATGCCTGACTGGGGAGTGGAATAAGGAAAATACTTTTAAAAGACTTAGGCTAAAGATTGAGATAGCTCAATCTCAAAACAAGACCCTCAACATTTCACCGTCCACTTAAGTTTTTGTTTTGTTTTGTTTTTTTAGGCAGGGTCTCGCTATTGTAGTTCAGGCTGGCCCTCAACTCACTATGGAACCCAGGCAATCCTCGAACTCAGCAATCCTCCTGTCTCTGCCTCCCGAGTGCTGGGATTACAGGCATGAGCCACCACGCCCAGCTACTTAACAAGATTTAGTCACCATTTCCAGGTTCTTTAGCTGGGGTGCATAGGCTTTCTCAGAGCATCTTTGATCTAGTGGTAGTTCTACACTGAAGGTTCTATAGCACCCCTACCATTAAGATATTACAGCCAACAAGGAAATTGGAAGAACTCATTAGCATTTCATTCTTTAAGTCCCAAGATCCTTAGGTAATTTGCCCTCTGAAGGACCTTTCCTCAGTTCTACCTTCTAATGCTTATTTGTTGTGTTATTTATAATTATGTTTTAGTTGTACAGTAGAGAAGACTGGTAAAGAATGGGTGACTTCAATTTGGATAGAGCACAAATTACCTCTAAATTACCTCAAATTACCCCTAAAACTCATGTTTATAGAAAATTTAAAGCATAAATTAAAACTGAGTTCAATATTTGTCTTCTATTTATATTTTTCATTTTTCTCTATAGTTAGAGAGTTAGGTGAGTGGAAGAATACACTTCTATTTCATTTTAAGTAGTGCCACTAGTGGAAATTATTATACATGTTTCACTTATAGTCTTCCTAGCTGGAATTTTGTTTTTATGGGAAAGATAAACAAAAGATATTACAGCACACTGTTCATAAGTTTTAAAAATTGTTCTTAATATTCTCTCTCCGTCTCTGGATTGAAGTTATGCATAAGTGCCATATCCTCTTCTCAGCCTTATTTGTTTAGAAATTAACCCTACCCTCAAAGTCTAAAATCATTTTGTATTCCCAACCACAGTGACCCAAAAAGCCTACCTTAAATATGATTTCATAGGTATGTTTATATTTAATCAAGCCTGTTCTTTGCTAGAACTTCTGCCTACAGCTGCAGCACATGCTGCTGACAAGGCCAGGAAAGACGGTGGAGGACGCAGCAAGACCTCACTAGTCCAGGGCAGGAATTTTACCTCTAAATGCCTCAAATGACAACAGGGCTGTCACATGAGGAGCTGTTTACGGCAACACAGTTCCTAATAATGTGCGTACAATTCAGAGGCCCCAGGGTAATGGTGGAAAACAGACATCAACACAAAAGAGAAGCGGACATCTTGCGTCTCTTCCAAACTTCTGAAGACAGTCTTGTGAGTGAAATATTCCTTTAGTTCTGAATAGCTGTGATCTGTAGGGTCCATGGGCACTCCGTCTGCCTGGGTTCAGATCCTCATATTTCTCTTAATGCACAGTATTTAATGTATATGATTCAGTCTTCTTATCTGTAAAATGATGCCAAGGATAATGTCTACTTCAAAGGTTCCTATGAATGTCAAGTTACTAGATGTGAAATGTAAAGAACAATATGTGCCAGGAATTCAGCATTATTTCTCAGTGGTGATCAGGGCAATATTTACTAAAATTCTATCAACTTTTAAAAATTTTTTAAAAAATTATCAGCGAATGCCGGGCATGGTGGCTCACACCTGTAATCCCAGCACTCAGGAGGCAGAGACAAGAGGATTGCTGAGTTCGCGGTGGCTTGCCTGGGCTCCATAGTGAGCTCAGGGCCAGCCTGAACTACAAAGCGAGACCCTGTCTAAAAAAAAAAAAAAAAAAATTATCAACGGCCAATGTCTCCAAGAGTTTTACCTAATCTGTTTTCCAGCAGGCTTATTGTTTCTGTTTTAATGTTTAAGTCTCGTATCCATTGTGAGTTTAGTTTTGTGCATGGTGAAAGAGATAGGTCCAGCTTTAGTTTTTGGCAAGTTGAAGCCCAATTTTTCCAGCACCATTTGTTAAAGAGGCTGTCGTTCTTCCATTGAGGATGTTTGGCTCCTTTGTCAAAGATAAGGTGGCTTAGAGTATCCGGGGTTGTTTCTGCATCTTCTAATCTATTCCACTGGTCCTCGGGTCTGTTACTTTGCCAGTACCATGCAGTTTTTATCACAGTGGCTTTATAGTAGAGTTTTAAATTAGGGATTGTAATACCCCTGCCATGTCGTGGTTGCTTAGAATTGCTTTTGCTATTCTAGTTTTCTTGTGGTTCCAGATGAATTTTTGTATTATTTTCTCTAGCTCTGTGAAGTATACCATTGGGATTTCAATTGGAATGAATAAAGCCTCTATAGCACAAGAACTAGCAGAAAGAATCAACAAATGGGATCTCATCCTACTGAAAAGCTTTTGCCCAGCAAAAGAAGTCACTGACACTGCCAAAAGACCACCAACAACATGGGAAAAAATATTTACTAGCTGTTTATCAGACAAAGGGCTATTATCTACAATATATAAAGAACTTAAACAGATCAGCCTCCCCAAGTTTAAAGACCCAATTCAAAAATGGGCATCTGAATTGAAGAGACACTTCTCAGAGGCAGAAGTTAAAGCAGCTAAGAAATATATGAAGAAATGTTCAACATCACTGGTCATTCGAGAGATGCAAATGAAAACAACACTGAGATTTCATTCAACTCCACAAAGAATGGCTGCTATTACAAAATCAACCAACAATAAATGCTGGCGAGGCTGTGGGGAGAAAGGAACCCTTCTCCAATGTTGGTGGGATTGCAGACTTGTGCAACCTTTGTGGAGATCTGTGTGGAGATTTCTCAGAAAACTAGGACTAGGGGTCCCATTTGACCCTGCCATCCCCCTGCTAGGAATATACCCAAAAGAACTTAGAAAATCACAGTGGAAAGACAGATGTACACCCTTGTTCATAGCAGCTCAGTTCGTGATAGCTCAATCTTGGAAACAACACAAATGCCCATCAACTGGAGAGTGGATAAAAAAGATGTGGTTTTTTATAAAATGGAATACTATTCTACCATAAAGAATGACAAGATTGATTCATTTATGTGCAAATGGATGCACCTGGAGGACACGCTAAGGAGTGAAATCAATAGAGCACAGATAGGCAAATACCAGATCTTCTCATTGATATGAGCATCGGTAGATGCAAATGAGCTCTAGTAGTATGACAATCTTTTTAGAATGGGAAATTTTCCATAGGAAATTTGGTGTGGGGATGTAATGAGGGGAAGGAATAAATATGATTCTGAAAGAAAATAAAAGAGCATGTATATGGGGGTGGGAGGTGTGGGTGGAGATATGGGTAAAAATGAGAATTGACTGTGTCATATATTGGTACAAATTCCCCAATGTTATGTTTGATTGTGAGATGTACGCAAATTGTACCAATAAAGAATGCAATTAAAAAATTATCAATGGCATGGACTGCCCAATAAATCATAGCCACTGATAACAAAGAGGGTCCTTTCTGTTAGAAAAAAAGGAAAAAGATGTGGTAAAACTGACAAGTAGTGTGGAGCAAATGTGTGTCAGGCGAGAATAATATTATTCCCATATGGTAAAAACAGTCAGAAAACTGGAGGAATAAACTCAAGTTCATGCAGGTAAACTTAGGTATTCAGATGCAAGTAATGTGAACTCACAGATGATAAGACACTATCTTTGAATGACGAAAAATTCCTGCACTCTTGTGCATGTTATGAAGATGATTCCAAACTTACATGAGCTGATGTCACCTGCACTTTCTCTGGCAAGTACTTTCGTGTGAGTGATTTTCTAAATAGCACGGAGGCAGGTACTCTCACCTGAGAAATGAAGCAGAGAGAGGAAGGATCTCGAAGGTTTCTTCTTGTTCTAATCATATGCAATCCTGTGAACCTTTATGTTCTGAGACTTCTATGTTCTTAGTGACAATAATAGGTGCTCTTTGGTAAATAGAAATAAAATTTAGTGGATGTGCTTGCAACCTGCTGAGGATGAAGTTGGTGCCATTGATGAAACTCTTTTCCAAGCCCTCATAGCAGGAGATACAAAGAGCCAGGCAATGCCAGAGATCAGGAGCTGACCGCTGATGCTAATGGAGAGGCCACTGGGAAGTTCTTAGGCTCTACCTCCACCAGACTCTGCTCATTTCATGACAGATTGAGTTACTATGCTTAGTCTTTACTGTGTCCTATCATCTTTAATCCTTATGAAGTAGTGTTGATCTGGGACATTAAAACCTCCACTCTATGTGACCAATAGGACCGCAAAGGAATTCTATAATCACTCCTGCAAGGTCATACAATGTCGTATATGGGTGTTTAGTGGATTTAAAATCCATGTCTCCATGCGGCAGTGCTCAGTCTTTCTGCTGTAATATGGAGCATCCCCAAAGTTTCTGTTGACAGCGCTTGCATTTCCTGGATGTATGTAAATGACAGCATTTATGACAGTTATTTATAAGAAGCACTGACATTAACCATTCCGAATGATGACTGGGTTCTTTTTTTTTTTAATTCATTGGTAGATCTAGTCCTATTAGACATTAGGGCTTCCCACTGTGATTTTCTTAGAAAGTATTTTCAGGAGACAGAAGGCTGAAGGAACTGGTATTCCTTCAATTAAACACTTACCATGTATCACCTTACTTAAATATTCCAACTCTGGGGGGCAACTGTGGTTTCCTTTTCTCAATTTTTGTTTTGCTGTCCTACTGGAGATTGAAACTAGGGCCTTCATCTTGAGCTGCATCTCCAGCTCCCCTCTTTTCATTTATTTTAAAATTCATTTTATTGGTATATTTTGTACAAAAATTATGATTACTTTCAGTGTTGAGAATTTGTACATGTACATGACACATCTTGATCCTCATTTTTCCCCTTTCCCCTACCCACCTTAGAATCCTACCCCTATATTCACAGGCTTTGTTTTCCTTTTTTCTTCTATCAATCTTTTTCTTTCCCTTCTTTACTTTTCCTTACCCACCCCCCCTTAAAGCAGCGTCTCCTTAATTTGCTATATTGCTTTGGCTGGGCTCAAACTTGTGAACCATTTGCCTCAGGCTGTCAGCACGCTGGGATGACAGGTGTGATCCTCTATACACAGCTGTGATTCTCTTTTCTAACAAAGGTGGAGGTTAAGTGACAGCTCCAGGCGCCTGTGATTCAAAGTCACAGTTTTTACAGTAGACAAATACTGCTTCCCAGAGCTAATTTCCAAATTATATTTTAGCTTCCCTCTGTTTCTTTGAGTTTGTAAGTTCTTTAAATTTTTATTTTAAGACATCTCCAAACATTCAGAATCTCTTTTCACTATGATTAAAACAAATGCCGGTTTAAACAACAGTCAAGTCCAAATCTCAAGATTCATGTCATTGAGTAACTGGGTAAACTATCTCATCTTTTGAAAAGCAGGAAAATTTAGTAATGTCTTATCATTTTTGAGCCCCACTATGTGTCTACTTATTCAGGGAATACGAGGTTTTTATTAATGAACAATGATCAACAGTTGTTGAGTACTTTAATAACTCCATTGAACTAGATTGACAATGCTTTGTGCAGGGATACTAATTTTTCCTACGTAAATAATTTTTGTTTCTTAAGAATTCTTATCTTTAGCCATTTAAAATTTCCTCAAGCCCAAGAATACACTTCCTCTGACATGTATACATAAATGGTCACAATTTCTGACCAAGAGCTTGATTTGCCATCTGCTAAAAGCTAAATGGATAGTTTGGAGTGTATATTTATGTGGAGACAGATCTCACCCTAAACTCTAGTTTAAAATGTTACAGTGAGAACCTATTGAAAATGATGTATTATGCAAGTAATTTCTTTGCAGTTGTCTGTAGAAATAGTTCAGTTACTTAGACATAAATAAAGGTTACAGCCAAGGAAAACATTCCTCCACATTTCAGTGCTAAGGTGTTTTTGTTCTGTACTTTATGCTCCAATAGCACTTTCTCCTTATTTTTGAAATCACACTCAACAGCATGTGCTTACTGTTTACATGCAAGACTCTGCTGCATTTGACTATTAACTTTCCGAAGGTCTTATTAGATTCTTAGCATCGGCTGTAGTGTCATAAATATAATAAGACCTCAACAAAATCTTTCTTGAGTGAGTGAATGAATGAAAGTAAAAAGATGTTTCCATGTTCTTTTATTGTGTTAGGGTTTGGGTGGTTTAATTTTCTGTGCCACCTGGGTGCTGCTTCAGCCTTTTCCTCGGCTTCTGGAATATTGTTAATACCCAGCCTTCAGCTGTCACCATTCTGTGGATCATCTCAGCAACACAGAGATGGTTCAAGGTCAGACGCATTTCCATGGTCTCCTGATGGAGGACTGCAATGGTCTGGCTGCCTTAACCAACAGGGAGCAAATCTGAAGGCCCATCCCAGCTCCAGGGTTCCCTCAGGGCTGGTGGGCACTACTGCTACCCCTGGATCTACATGTCTATATACTTTGTCTTCCTTCCCGTGAACATTAGGAACAAGGAGGGTGGACTTTACTAAGGAAATTCCAGGTAACGCCTGTCTTGTCATCTGCCTCCCAAGGACCTCAGCCTGCAGCAAATTTCAAAAAGGCATACTTGGAAATAAAGAGAGTCCATGTTTAGTCTTCCAGGGGGAATTTCCACTGACTTACAGATTATGTATCGAACATTATGTTACATGGTTTAACCTATTTGATTGCATATAATTCTTATGTTCATTTTGAAAAGAGGACTTTTGTTCTAATTCCAGTCTTTATATGTGGTTTATAAAGCCTATGAAAAATACACAAGTCTTTGTAGCTCAACTTAAACTAAAAGTTTAATATCCCTTAAAACTTAATAGAATTAAGGCAAGAACTACCATTGGAAGTCTTCAAGATTAATTTTAGCCTCCACACAATCAAAAGACCGCTGTCTATGTTCACTTTAGAAGGTGCTCACTGACATTGGTTCTATAGGTAGTTGCTTTTTCTGTTTTTCTCCAAAAGCTAGATTGAAGCAACAGGTCAAATTCTGTCTTTGTAAATCTGCAGCTTATTTCAGGCACAGCTCCCATGAAATTACAACTTCAGGCAAAAACTCTCACTCAAGTGACTTAATGAAAGAAGAGAAAGAGGAAAGGGTGAGAAGAAACCACAATTTTAAGGCATGTTTTGTTTCTAACCAAAGGCTAACTTCAGCTGGATCCCTGAGAGTAGGTCACACTGAAAGGACAATGAATACAATGGAAGTTTATTCTATCTTGGAGGCAAGATGGACATTGTTTACACCTAACTGAAGGCAGACATGGGCTGTGGGCTGCCTTCCAGGACAGAGGTAACCAACTGGGTACTACCTGTTAAGCAGGAGCAAATTAAAAAAAAAAAAAGCTAAAGGGTGGCATTAGTACTAGACTCATAGGAGCAGCAAAAGACTACAATGGTCTAGAAAAGGTATATTAGAGGTGCATCAGAAAGTCCAATACAATGGATATTTGTAGCCACTCACAATTTACATTTATTCAATGACCACTTACTGAGCATCAGACATAGGTTTGTTCTTCCTGCTGCAAATATATAAATAACTACAGCATTAAAAAAACCACACTCATGCTGGGCGTGGTGGCTCATGCCTGTCATCCCAGCACTTGGGAGGCAGAGACAGGAGGATTGCTGAGTTCGAGGCTTGCCTGGGGTATATAGTGAGCTCAGGGCCAGCTTGAACTACAAAAGCGAGACCCTGTCTTAAAAAAACTATCTGAAGTTACATTCTAAAAGAAGGAGACAGTGAATAAACTATTTCAATATCCAAGTGTTAAAATCTTTGATAGAATGTTCCAAGTACACTACTGGGAAAGTATCTAAAGGAAAGGAGTGGAGAGATCAGGCAGATCTTCCAAGTACCACTAGCTTCTCAGCAAAAAAAAGAATTGCAAATGCCAAGTTCTCACAGAGGGCGTCCTGGTCTCACTTGGCTGAAGGAGAGGGACCTAAGGCAAGATTAAGTGATGAGGCTGGAAATAATCCAGGCAAGGGACCAGGTGGGGATGGGATAGGTGATGGTACAAACATAACCTTTATTTTGGATAAGATAAAAATCACTGGCAGAATATTTTGCAGATACTATGGGCTGGTCTGGCTCACATTATGAAAAGATCACTTGTCGAGTTTTCAGACAAGGTGGGTGGACAAGGAAAGAACAGAGACACTGGTTAGAAGGGACACACACCCTCTTCCGTCTGCGGACAGACGCAGGACGAGAGCAGGGCGGAGAGGTGAGATTTTTATCTGCTTCAGCTTATTTTGCAGACATCCCAGGATTTACTGGCAGATGGAACCTGAGGAACGAGGGGAGGAGAGGAGTCTCGGGTGATCTTAAACTACAGGGGCACTTGATCAGCAGCGCTGGTCTTGGTTTCAAACAATGGTCAGATTCACTGACCATGATTTCACAAAGTGTCTTGTTTACTCAGCTTTAAGAAAGGGCGCAGCATGGGGAGCAACACAGAATTGATTGGAACAGCACAGTAGAAATGTGGAGCCTCCTGTGAACCATTCCTGAAAGCCCCGTGTCACTCTATTCCTGTCGTGTAGAAGTTCATAAGAGAGGAAGCAGGACAGAAATGTTTAATATCTGCTCAGGGTAGCCATGGGGGTTCCTTTTAAATTATACCTTGTGCAGCTGTAACTTAGAAACACTGTTCAGCTGTTGCTCGGAAAATATTCCCAGAAACACAGTCCAAGTGCTTGCTCCCCTACATAACAACCCGTGCTGTAATCTTATTAAGCTTGTAGGGGGTTCCACACTTAAAAATTTCATGACTTAGTGTACTGGGAGAAGATCTGATCAAGACTCGAATCAGCAGCTTGCTTAACGCTAAAGGAAAGCTCACACATTGGTCATCGGTACTTGCACTGCATAAGTATTTTCTCCCCAAACTAGAATGCTCAGTTTATGGGAATAGTGGTTTTAGAAGACTTAAAAGTAAGAATATTTGAAATTTCACTTTGGGGCAAATGAAATTTGAGATATACTTTATATATCCGAGGGGGGAACGAGTATAAAATTTCACTCACAAACCTGAATTTTAGGACAGATGTTTATGTTAGGCACATATATTTGAGGTTCAATAACAGATCTATGGTGTTTAAGTCCATTAGTCAAACTGAGAGGAACTCAATCCAGGGTCAGTGTGTATAGACAAAGAAGTCTATGACCTGGGAATTTAGTTCAGTACTTTCTTTCTCCCTTTTAAAAATTTCTGTCAAACCTCAGAAGTAGAAATGCTTTACTCATCTAGGAGAAGCTGAGTCAAATAACAGACTTTGCTGCAACCCATTCAGGCACCTTACACCCCAACTAGTTACGTTGCTACTCGATAGAAACTTCCCAGCATCACATGAGCTCAGGAAGAAGCTGCAGCTACTTACCTGGGCTTGGCACAGTTTATTATTGTGCAAGCAATCCCGCTTTGCACAGGACATCTTGATTTGTGTTAACATCCTAATGCGCTAATCTTCCTAATATCCCTTCTATTTATTTATGACATAAATCAAATCCTGCTCGGAACTAAGTTGTAGCAGCTTTCTTTTTCCCTCCTCTGCTCCTGCTGGGTGTATTTATGTTATGCTGTGTTGTGTTACTACCCTGGCTACAAATTTATCTGAGCTTCGACTTTTACTGCTGATTTAGCAAACATTTTATATTCTGCAATGAACTGTAAACATTTTTTTCTCCTGACAGATCCATTATGACAAGTATTATAAACTCTTGACTGCAGACTGTATCTCTTCTATTGAGCTGTTCTTTATATCAATTTTACTATGCGCAGAAAATGACACTGCTAATATTGTACCTATCTAAGCTCGGCTGTGACAATCAGTAAGTTCTACAAAACAGATCATCTACATACTTAGTTTTATTACATCTGTTTCTGGTTTACAGAGCATGTTAGAGGGAATGGAGTTTTAAGGTTAGTCAGATCAGCTGAAAGTAGTCCATGAACCCCAATTTCTGTCTGCTTAAAAGTTTGGCTGTATAGAAACATACAGGATCTTTTAAAGTAGCTGATAAAGTTACATCAGCTGCCCGATATCCATGAGTTCTAACATGTCATGATGTATCTCCAATAAACCCAGGTTACACCTGAGAATAACTGTTGATCTCAAAGACTAATATTCATGTTTCCAAGTCATACTCATATCCTTGCTTAGCTTTAAAATAAAGAAAATCACTTACATACTGCAGCTTTCTAGGACTTCATCAAAATTCCACTACAAACAATGATAAAACAATCAAAAAGGAAAGCTGTATGTTATGGGCTAACCTGTGCCCCCGAATTCCTGTGTGAAAGCCCATCTTTCATGACCTCATTGGGAGATGTATGTATGCACGACAATGGGGACTGAGCCCAGAGCCTTCTTACCAAGCTATGTCCCCAGCCCCCCTTTCCAGACACGTTTTGGGGGACAAGGTCTCTCTAAGTTACTAAGTGGCCTGGGTGGGCTAGAGTATCGCATCCTCTTTTCTTCAGACTCTTGGGTTGCTGAGATTACAGTACAATGCAGTCTTTCAAGAGGTTATCAAATGTAAATAAGGTCATTAGAAGGCCAATATGACTGGTATTCTTATAAAGAGAAGCCATATACATACATATATATGGAATCATGTATCACATATGGAAAGAACAGCATTTTCAAACCTAGAGAGCAGCCACTTTAAAAAGTCATTCTTCCATCAACTTGAATTTGGATTTAAGAACTTCTAGAACTAGGAGGAAATCAGCTCCTGATATTTAAGCCACTCGAACTGTAGTAATGTGTTATGTGAGCCCAAGCAAATCCACATATTGTACTTATCACCTCTAATTTTCGTGTCCATCTTACATACCATTTCTTTTCATTTCTGCCACAATCCCCAGCTGTCTCTACCTCTCTCAGCTTTGAATATAAAATTTTTAAAACTCTGTGGCTCAGAAGGATTAAGCAATTTACTCTATGTCACCCAGCAAGACCCTAGAGAGTATGGCTAAGTTCCAGGTTGCTCTGAATTAAAATCTTCTGCTCCTCTCAGCCCGCTCATTGCTTGTTCTGCAAAGTCACCATCGCAGCCCGCTGATGCTAAAATGTAACAGGAATGAAACAAAGTAGAAAGGCCATATTTATGCTTTAGACTGGTCTTCAAAGTTTTTCACCTGTACTTCTCTTTCGAAGTTTTTCACCTTTACCATCCCTGCTAAATGAAGCATTATTACACTTGATCTTAGCCAAAAGGCCGAGAAGCGATAAATGAAGCATTATTTAGGGAGAGCTAACATTATAAAATAGGAGAACAGTCCAATTAAGAACAGAACCAATTATCAGGATTCAAGGAAGAGCCTCTAAAAGATTAGAAACTAGTATTTGATTTGCAGAAGTCACGCTGGTTCACAAGGCATTCTGGTTCATAATATATACTTATTGAACATCTAGAGTTTAACTTAGTTTTTATTAACGTACAGTGAAACAAATAGCTTTGTTGGTTCCCTTCTCCTCTTGGGCAACTAAGGATGCATTGTAGATAGCATAGACACAGACTTAGCCTAGACAGAGACTTCATTGTATGAGTTCTCTGCATTTTTGGTTGTCTGTGTTTGTTTTCTTTTTTCTACCTCTTCCTTCCTTCCTTTCTTTTCCCTTTTCTTCCTTCCTTTCTTCTTTTTCCTTTCATCATTTTTTAGACACAATTCTCTTCTGTCTAAATGGAAAGCCACGAGGTCATGGACTATGTCTTGTTTGCCTTTGTATCACCAATACTTGGCAGAGTGCCGGACACATATTAAGGGCTCGATAAATATTTTTAAACTGAATTGGGATTCTAAATTTATCACTGATGAAGATGAATGAATGTAACTTGACAGGAGTTCAAGCGGCATTTTGAAAACTGCTGATGGCAGCCCAGGCTCTGTGCACAACATATAAATACCAACTGTCCAAATGGCTCATAAAGCTGCACCAGTGTATGAAGGTAATCCCAGGTCCCAGACAACTAATTTTTCTTTCCTTCTCTTATTTTACCATTCTTTTTTTGATTCTAGAATGTGACTTTTATACAATGATTTTCACTGATTTAACCACAAGAGTGAATACAAGTATAGAAATGCACAAACTGTAGGATGGCACAATTTGGGGACATAACTTAGAATCAACCAGTGTGACATGTTTTTAAAATTCTCATGATAGTGTCCTAAGCCATGAACAAGAGAAATCTGTGGAGAGTAAACCATTCATTTGTCTTTAGTTTATATGGTACAGGATACGAAAGAAAAGCCAGCTTTGTTCCTCATGTCACGGCGGGTGGTTGGCAGTGGCTGCACCTTAGAGGGACTGTGAGGCTGGATCTGGCCTCAGAACAGAAGAGCGATATCAAGAGTTGGGACATTTAACAGAAGAGCGATATCAAGAGTTGGGACATTTAACTTGAGCGAATGACCCAAGGGTGCCGTGAAATGCCACATAAACACTAAGGCGTCGTAAGGCTTTTACTGTGTCCAAGGTGATGTCTGTTATGGTTCAGTTACTCGGTTTTTCAATACTAGTCATTGAGATTTTTTTCTATTTATTGTACTATTGAGAGTACACTGATAAGTCCAAATGCTTTTATCTTCCTATCATCGGTTGAGGAGAAGCAAGACAATCTAAACACAATAATGTCACGAGTGGCTTGTAGGTAATGTGTAGGGTGCAGCAGAAATACACATACACACGCACACGCATACATAATACAAGATCTAAATCAAGACTGAAACAGATAATACAGCACTTACCTGAGGAGGTGACTTCTGACCTTTCAATTTGAGGAACTGAAAGAAGACTGATGAGTCTGGAAATAGAAACAAAGAGAAGGCAAGTGTGAAAACAATACTGTAGAAACAAGCACCGTCCAATTTATAACAGTCTCAAAATTAAATTAATAAAAATGAACCTTATTGTCAGAGTGCTAGAAAGCCTTTGAAGTGTTTTAATAAGGAAAATGACAAAATTAATTATGCATGTTACAATGACTACTTCACCCACATCGTACAGGGTGAATTGTCAAAGACTTTGAATGGTGGTAGGTAGGCAGACAGACAGGCATTTGGTGATCAGACAGGAGGCAATGGTGACCTCTAATAGGATTCTCCTAATGAAGGTGGAAATGAGTGACTAAAGTTGAAGGTGAAATGTGTTCAGCAAGTGAAATCAGTAAAGGTTGGTATAAAATTGCACATTAGCAATAAAAGATAAACAGGACACTCAAGTTGTTCCTGTATGTTTCACTACATGAGCTAAGACACTATCTTATAAGAGAAATAAGAAGCAAGCCTAAAGGAGACATATCAAAATCAATCTTCAAAATTGAATTTTTGATGTCTATGAAACATTGAACTTTTATGTGTTTCATACAATTAATTATGTAGGTTGAAATCTCAAAGGTTGGGGATAGAAGTCTTCCAGCCATATCCATGAAAATAGCACCTACAGTCATGTGTGAAGATGGTAAGATGTTGAGATAATCAAAGGAAAAGTTACAAAAGGAAATGAGAAACTGATTTTGTTGCAGACATCCGCCTAATCCCCCTAGTCTCATTAATGTTTCTTATCGTGAAATATACTTCTCTTAATATTTACTGGAACCCAAAGGCCTTTCTCCGCTGCTCCCTAGGCCTTGGCCACTAGACTCCACTTTAGATCTCGCCCCATTCTGATGCCTGTTCCCTCATCAGGAGTCTCAGCATCTCCTGTTCCAGGCAGTGTTCCTGCGTCACTGGGAGGAACCCTAACACCAGAACCAGCACCTGGTCTTTCCAGTGGAGCCTTGGTCTGAGTGACAGCAACACATGACGTGGTCACCTTCAAAGAAGCAATTTGGCCCTCAGAGTTTCTGGTAACTCAGAGGACTGGAGCCCTGAGAGATCTGTTCACATCAAAGTCAGCAGGAGCTTCTCCACCCCTGAACCCTTCAGGCATTATGAAAAAATTGCATTTCTTGACTCTCATTCAATATGTATGAGTGTTGGTCATTTGCATCAATTTGAAACAATTTTTGCTACCTTGCACTGCACAAGTTCTTAGTTCTTCTCTTCATACTAATCAATTCCTCTATGGTTTCATCCTCCTTTGCCTAGAACTCAACTTGGAGTTGTTCAGGGGTTTTCCTGAAATTAGTTTTCCCTAATAATATATCTGAATCATAACAATCAGCATGATTGACTTATCTTTCACTGCCAAGTACCAAGTACTCTTGATTTACCTTACTGAAATATTGTATCTGCATTTTCTTTGAAATTATTCCATTCTAGATAAAAATCTTGTCTTATAGCAGCACCAGTGAACTTATCTTTTATCTATGACACATTTGTGATATTATTTCATGTGGTAGCCATATGGCTGTTGTGATACCCAGCATATTTATATCAATACCTATATTTATATCAATATATATACAATGAAGGAAAGTGATGAAGAAATGATGCCCATCTCTATGACTCTTTTTTTCACTACAATGTTTTCATCTCAGAAGCTTTTAGATAATTCCTTCTGTGTTGATTAGAATTAGATTTTAGTCTACCTCTCACCCATCGCCTGAAGAAGAGCACAGGCTAGGTACAATTCATTAGTCAGTGTACATCTTCCTATGATGCTGAACATAAATCTGCTTTAAAGTCAAATTTCTGTTACTGGTAGAGATGAGTGAAATGACCAGAAGATGAAAAGCCAACACCTTTTACCACATTTATTAACAAGGAGTCTCAATTTGGCAAGAGGTTTTTGTCAGTTATGGCACATAGCAATGTATGGGGATCAACGGAACCTTTATGGTTCTTGTTGAATCACTGCAAAATTCTCATCCCAAAGTGGGGACTAAGACCCTCAGAGTAGATGGCTAATCTAAACTAGAGTAGGACAAAACAAAGTACAGGTGCTTGGTCTTTAAGGCAGTGAGACTAGAAGCTCCTAACTCAATATACAACCAATTAAAATGATTTCAATAATTTTGGCCTAATTTTAAGAACACAATGACAGATAAACCCTATTTTGTATCAACCCAAAGAGATTATTTCACTAACAAGATGCATCACAAGAACAGCTCAAAAGTTTACTAGGAATAATTCTATCTCAAGACAACTTACATTTTTGCATCAAGGCCCTTAACAAATTATCCCATTGTAAGACTAATTCTGTTTCACAAAGTTTTGTTAGATGTCAATGAGATTATAAGCAATATTCTTATCAGTTAATGTTATATTTAATGTGTACATAAAGCATGTTTTGACCAGACAAAATGTTATTATTGCTATTATTATATATTTTTTGAGACAAAGTCTCACTTTGTACTTCAAGCTGGCTCTGAGCTCACTATGTAGCCCAGGCAAGCCTTGAACTCAGCACTCCTCCTCCCTCTGCCTCCTGAGCGCTGGGATGACCAGCGTGAGCCACCGCACCTGGCATATTATGTGTTATTATTGCTTGTTGTAGTCAAGGCACCTCTCAGCCTGTAGGAGATTAGCACTATTGTCATGTAGCAGCGGCCGGAGATCTTTCTTTACTGGGTTTCCAGACAGGAGGAGTCTGTTTTCACTCTTTCAAGATGACTTAAAGAGTCTGACTATTCCTACTGAGCTGGTGTCTGTGAAGTGTGAAGTTTTTAATCTGATCTCTTTTCAGCTTCGAGCATTTCATTTGTAGTTTAGGAATTAGTAGGGGTCCGGCAAGCAGATCAACAGGGTAAAAGCTGTTAGGATTTGCCAATACATATTGAATATGGCTGAGTGGGGAAGAGCAAGAGTCGCACGGAAGTCTTGGAGAAGTGCGTCTGCTTTACAGGAAGAGCGTGTCAACTCTTCCGGTACCACCAGGAAACACCACCGCGCTCCCTCTATGGATAATCATAGAGAAGAATCAATCCAAGGACACCTTCATGTCCTGCAGCTGAGGAACATACAGTGTATTTTACAAACAAAAGAAAATGGAGAAAATCCAAAGACTAAAAACTTCAAAACTGGATGAAAACCCACCTGTCGCCAAAGAATTAACATGACAAAGTGAGTTGTTAGAGAACGGACACACTTACATCATCAGTGCCACCCTCGCCTTCTCATGGAGCAAATCAGGTCAAATCACCGGCAGCAGGCACTCTCATTCCGCCCACGACTTCCCAGGAACCGTCTCTCCATCTGCCTCCTCGGCTCGAAGTTCTAGGAAACCACCAAAGCTCAAACTATGCACTTTTTCTTTATATTTTCTTAGGAGCTTTCCTGACCATTCCAAAACCACATCACACCTTTCCGTGCATCTTTCTCAACAGCAATCTAGCATTATGTATATATTTATATAATATCACATGTACATATGGTATGTTATATATTAACACTACATTTATGCAGGTTATATATTATTTAATATATAGTCCTTTTAATGGAATATTATATTTTGTGTATAGTTACATTGCCATTTCATGTATGTATCAGTATGTGTGAGACAATTTACAACAACAAAATGATACAGTGGATAATCAGTGGCACACATTTCTGCACTGTTTTGTAGCATTTCACGTATGTTCAGATAAATAGATAAATATACACATTAGAACTCTGATTATCATCTCAGAATGAGCAGACACTTTCTCTGCAGGTTAGATTATATTCATCTTTCTGTATCTGCATTTAATTAAGGTAGTTGGCCAGCTCCACAGGGGACTGGCTAGCTAACTGGTGTGTAGGTGGCTGGGTAGCTGGATGGAAGGATGGTCACTGCAAGGCAGGATATCTATATGAACTACCTGAATGGGTTTGATTTCCTGTTTCACTGGAGAGAAGATACGAATTGCCTTGCAACTGATTGTTTGCTTTACCCAACACGGAACGCTTCGCACGCGCCCCCCTGAGTTCTCTCTGATCTCTTTTTCCCAGAGTGCTAACAATCTGCCCAGGTTCACAAGGTGGTTCCCAGTGGTAAAGGGGCGTCTAATTCTTAGTTGGAGAATAAGGGGAAAAAATATTCCATGCTATTTTTTCAAAAGAAAAGGCACCTACTATTCCCCATTCAACTGCCACATAATGAAAAGGTCTCCAAGACATCACAAAGTCGATTAGAACTCAAGCCCAAAGCTCATTTTTCACCCTGTTTCTAGCTGGTTCATTTTTCATATCACTTTAGGCTTTTGACACATCGTATGAAAGGAAGTTTGAGAGAACAGCCTTCGTGTCAAAGTCCAGCTCTGTCTTTACAGCCACCATATCAGATAGGCAGGTAAGAAATGTCTCTATTATTGCTTCCAAGAACTAAAAAAGGCAAGTCTCTCCAATAGCTCTTTGCAGTATGTTCTCCACATAGGGAGGGTCCTACTCAATTAATTTATGTGAAAAATTACATCAACCATTTTATCACATCACCCAGTAAAAACATTCAGCTTTCCATGATGACTAATATTTAGACAGCGTGGTTATGTAGAATTTATTCTCCAGTTAAAGGATGACAACTTCAATTTTGAAAGATCTAAGGCTATGTTAATGCTTCTTCTTCTACCCTATGTGCTATGTGAATTCCTAAAACTAACTTTGTACTATTCATGGAGTCATGACAAGTTCATGGAGACGCCCTGTCTCGTCTCCAGGTTATTGCACGTCTGCTTGTTTATTCTTGTTCACTGGCAACCTCAGTCTCTCTTGAGAGGACAGATAACCCAGACCACTTTGCAACTTCTTACACCACCTCGTCACACATTAAAATGAAGAACACAACGTAGCCAGTGAAACGTCTGACCCCTAGTTTCACTGACCCTGTTACCTGAAGTAATTTTGGCACCGACTTTCAGCCTTAAGGTGTTTCGAGCCATGCCATCTCTCAGCTGAAATATCACCAGGTGTAATCAGAAGAAATAACAGCTACTGTGACCTCTAATTTTGTCCACTGGTTCCTAAGTACATGTACATATTCTGGATTGAATGAGACGCAATCCAACATTATAAAATTACTCTAATCTGGAAGTTCCCAGGGTTCCCCTTGCCACTTCACCATTCTGCCATGCTGTGTCCCTGGGTGTGAAGGTGCCAGACATGACCAGTGACTCTTACACACATCACTGTCACATCCTTTTCCTGAAAGTGAGGTTCACGTCGCACGGGTAAGGAGTGATGTGCAGGGTATTATATAACTTTAAAATTCACATTTCGATGGGTTAAGAAGGCAACTATCAGCTCAAATGTTGTATAAGGTAAATTACTGTTTTCTGCTGGATAATTGTTCATTCCAGTTAACTTATTGGTACATGGCTTCTTCCTCATATAAAGTAATGTAATCATTTTGAGGGCATGGATTGGTTGCTGTTACTAACAAATTGACAGTGTGACATATGAAACCAACTTTGTATAAGAAATCCTGTATTATGAACAGGTGCACAATTTTCATGACTGCTTAGTATTCAGCCCAGTGGAGAAGTCACTTAAACCTGGGAAAATAAGCCAAATGTCACCTCGATTACTTCTTCATAGAAAAGTTAATAGGCAAATATTAAATTCGATGACAAACATTGTCAAGTTCTGAGACCATCTCAAGTGATCTATTCATATAAAACTTCCATAGTTATCTCTGGCACAAATTATAGCTTCTCTCAAGTTTTTGACCATCCATGCAAATAATTATATCACTATTCATAAATCATCAGGATGATTTTCCTGCCTCATTATCTTTCAATGCCCACATC
>PVIC010017650.1:0-32512 GCA_004025085.1 Thryonomys swinderianus
CAGCAGCTGTGCTCCCAGACCCCTGCAGCAGCCACCCAGCAAAAGTCTCATGAATGGATCAACTGCTGGAAAAATGAACAAATGGGAGGATGTTTTGAAATCCAAACACAGAGATGTTATGGCAATTTCCATGTAACTATAGAAGAATCTATTACTGAGTTTTGTGACTAACACTCAAAAACTTGGCATCTCCCGATGTTCCCTAAGTCCACACGTAATGAATGATTGTCTAACACAATGAAATGTCTAATATTCTTTCCTTACTTTATTACTAGCCTTATATATTGTTTGATTTTTCTTCAAAAAGAGCATGAAATCTCTATTAACATCATAACTCACAAGCCAAGGATTCTGGAT
This sequence comes from Thryonomys swinderianus, assembly GCA_004025085.1. Lineage (NCBI taxonomy): Eukaryota > Metazoa > Chordata > Mammalia > Rodentia > Thryonomyidae > Thryonomys > Thryonomys swinderianus. The sequence continues at coordinate 358 of PVIC010017650.1, forward strand.
CGAGTCCTACCGGAGCTGTCCCGGAAGCAAGGCTGGGTCCCACCGAAGGTACACATCTCAGCCCTTGCACGATCCCTTCCAGCTTGCCTTTCCAGTCCCGCTTCAGGGCCGAGTTTTTTTTTTTTTTTTTTTTAAATTGAGACAGGGTCTTGCTCTGTAGTTCAGGCTGGCCCTGAGCTCACTATGTAGCCTAGGCAAGCCTGGAACTCAGCAATCCTCCTGTCTCTGCCTCCAGAGTGCTGGGATTACAGGCGTGAGCCACCACACCCAGCACTGTGGTATGTGGTATTGATGGCTGGTGGGCGTGAGTCTCCACGCCCAGCATTGTATGTAGTTAACCAATGATCGAACTCAGGACCGTGCGCTTGCGAGGCAGGCGCCGGAACCACTGAGCTAACCTTCCAGCCCAGGGCCCAGTTTTAATCCAGAGCACATTGGAATTGAACTACCAGGTAGAAATAAAACTACATTTTAAGAGCACTGTATTTTGTTTTGTCATACTGGAGACTTTTAGATAAAACGAACACATTAACCTAGTATATGTTTTATTGTTTTTCCTAAGTAATAAGAGGATTCTCTACAGAAGAGCCAGTGGCCCTTGAGTGCTAAATAAATATGATCTCAAACTTTTAATATGGTGCAAAGCTTTTTAATCCTTTGCAGATTTCATGCTTAAACATTATTATATTAGTCTTCCAAATAGGATTTATTTATATTAAGCATTCCAGTTGTTATGATGAAATGGCTGTATCATATTTCACAAAATGCAGCTTTTCTAGACTAGAATTCGGCCCCAGAGTCCAACCCCACAGCACACGGTACTGTCAAAGGGCTTGTACCCTCGAAACTCAATGATCTTCTGTTGGCTTCACTAAAGAGTGCTGCCTTTTGTTTCTGGGCCTTGTCTGTTGACAACGGTGCTACAGGAAAAATGAACCTAGTCCAGAGCACTGGGATAACCGGCTTTCAAGTCCTACACAGCCACCTGCCGTCCCCTCTGCACATGTCCGACAGCATCGAGTCTGCCCATCTGTCCATAGCCACATGCTCCTTAAAGGGCCAGACTTCAGTGACCAAAGCCAGGTCACATAGGAGAGCTGCGTATCTTCCCACAGGGGAGCCTCCTGCAACACAGAGAGATCGGTGCCAGAGGGCAGCCAAGCTCTGATACTCCACTACATTAAATATGCTCATCAATGGAAACGTGGGCTGGTTCTCATATTTTCTCATTTGGGGCCTTACATCTTTCCAGGAATCCATACGTAGCAACTGGAATTTTGCAACGCTGAGACCTCACATCTTTGCATAAGGACCTATGTACGAGGTCCTTATCATCCTTATCATGAGGTCCTCATCTATCCTCTAAGACATAAAATACTCTTTGATTCTGATATTTAAGAAGAAAGAGGGCTGGAGATTTAGCAACATGTTTCCAGCGCCTGCCTCGCAAGTGCAAGGCCCTGAGTTCGATCCCCGGTAACCACATATACTCACACCCACATGGACTCACACCCATTTGCAGTCAATACCACATACCACAGTGCCAGGTGTGGTGGCTCACGCCTGTAATCCCAGCACTTGGGAGGCAGAGACAGGAGGATTGCTGCGTTCAAGGTTTGCCAGGGCTACATAGTGAGCTCAGGTCCAGCCTGAACTACAAAGCGAGACCCTGTCTCAAAAAAAAAAAACAAGACAAAACAAAACAAACAAACAAACAAAAAAAAACAAAAGAAGAAAGATAGGCACTGCTCAAGTTGAACATCCCCAATCTGAAATGCTCCAAAATCTGAAACTTTTCAAGCGCCCAGTGGATGGTACCCCAGGTGAAAATTTCACATCTGTTTTCATGTGAAGAGGTGCAGTCAAAACATAGTAAATATCGTATAAAATTACCTACAGCCTATGTGTATAAAGTACATACAAAACATAAATGTACTTCATGTTTCAACTTTCATTCCATCTCCATGATGTCTCATGTATGCCAAATTTAAAAAAAAAAGAGGAATTCTCAAACATTTCTAGTTTTAATCATTTTGGATAAGGAATATTCAATCTGTGCTGCACTGCCTTTTGCAGAGGTATTTTTTTTATTTTTTAATAATGTCATACAGTGAGAAAAGTGTGAACTTAGTGTTGGGCTTGCCTTTTGGAATTTGGGTTTGCTAGTCAGGACTGGGGCCTAGAGCCTGAACAAAATGACTTTGGCTGCTGCACGGAACCAGGTGACAGCTCCCTTTTCCCAGGATTCCCACTGTGCAAGAGTCGAGGGCTGCCGGAATGTCTAGATTTTCGTTAACATCTGTTTTTCAGCAGAGAGGAAAGCAGTTCTTATAAAATCCATAGTGGAGCCGACTGTGGTCTATTATATGCTTTGTGTGGGCTCTTCAAGGGGAAATTATAGCAAAAGGCTTTTCAAAGAAAGAGTGTGACAACAAGCAGTCCATTAAGGGGCCAGGCTGGAGGGAGGTGAAAAGACCGGGAATACCAACCACGGGGATAGGTAGTAAGAACGAGGTGAGGAGCTGCATGAAGAAGAACAGGCCCAACACAGGGGCAGCTTCGTGTAAGGGGTAACTGTGTCATCCTTGGTGCTGGTCTGAGGTAGCCGGTCTCCGAGGAGAGCAAAGTCCCAACCCCATTATGAATGAATGGTTTCAAAGAAATCGGACGATCAGCCAGGAGAGCCAAGTAGGTGACCTGTCAGTGTCCTTTGCTGTTCTGCACTTTGATGACGTGATGTGTAGACGTGCTGTCTAGACTGGCTTTCTCAGGAGGAGCCACTGACTCTCCCTGGAAGGCTGCCTGGCCCAGCAGAAGCTGAAGAGCAGTGTGGTCGTGTTCTCTCTGCATCCCCAGGAAGCCAGCAAAAGGGACTCCCAGCAGGTACCAGGAGGGCCATGAGGAAACACGTCCATGCAGCTTTCTCTCTTCCAACGAGACTGGGGGCAGTAAGTGCCAAGCTGCCAAGCTCCTCTGCTGCCATCCCGAGGGGCAGCAAGATCTTACTAATACACTGAGCTAGGGGTACCTTCGGGGGTATCCGTCACGGTACAGATGAACCAGTGAAGGTCCAGGGCTGCAGAACAGCCATGCAGAGCTTTGTCATCTGCCATGGCTGGCGGGGAAGATTCCCCTGAGTAGAAGAGAGTTCGCTCCGCTGAGGGCCATCGCTGCTGCTCTGCCTGAGAGGACTCAGCCTGCACCCGGACAGGGTTTAGCTCCGTGTTCTGCATTCACTGGGACAAAGTGCATTTTGTTCTAGGTTTTGTGGCTCCATGGTGGGGAGGTGACTGGGAAGCCAGAGAGAATCATTGTGAGCCATTTGGTTGTGAGTGGGGCCAAGGGCTGTATAAGGGATGGAAATCACAGTCTGGGAAGAGCAAATACTGATTAAGGCTGAAATGGCAGGGGAGGTGCGATAGTCAGGTGGTAGACGAAAGACAGACAGCAGAGGTGGAGGAACTAGAGGGGCAGACTTGCAGCAGATGGACCCAAGAGACTCTGAAGTCTCTCTGAGTAAACAAGCCAACATGTCCGTAGCCTTAATAGCATAAAATACTCCACCCACGTTATTTTCTTTTGAGTTCCAAACAGTCCTGCAAAGTAGGTACTACCACCTTTGATCTCTAGATGGGAAAACTGAGGCCCAGTGAGTGAATGTGCTTTATTAGATCACAAGGTCATTGGGTATGAGTATAACAACCCCTCAACTCTGGATGATAAATCACACAGTCTTCTTTGGGTGCCATGAATTTCCCTCACTTAGTGGCTCCTCTTTGCTTCGTTTGAAAGCTAAGTCTATGAATGATGTAGTACATAGTTCCTTTCTTCGTCTAATGTCTTGGTGCTGTTTACATAAAGAAAAATCTGCGTCATGGGAATTACTACCTAGGTGGGATTTTTTGTATGTTTTCCTAAAATACAGATACAATAAGGAACAGGCATCCTCTGAGAAACTGTCCACTTTTGGGAAATAATCTCCACATGATTTTTATTGTTCTCATTCCTTCTCTTTTTTAAGCTCTCCCCAGCTGTGAAGAAAATAAAATTAAAAAAAAATAAATGTAATCTTGCAAGTGAGATTATCAAGTGCTTTTATGCTGCTGGGGGCATTTCAGTAAATGATTTCAACCTTCTTTCTAGCTCCTTTGGAAAGCCAAGACTGACACGCTGACAAGCCAGGGTTGGGGGGCTCAGTAGTGGCATTCTGTTTGATGCTCACAGTTGTAAAGCTTGGTCTGGACTCACTGTGAGGAAAGAGGCCTGTGGCAGCCTCCTTCCTAGGACAGTGCTGTTCCTGCCCTAAGGTAGTATCAGAGTGGTCGAGCCTTTTCCACTTTGAAGAGACTTTAAAGAGACCGTCTAAGGAAGAGGTGGAGTGGTGGGATGGCCACGGAGAGGGATAGAGGTGCAGCATGCTGCTGCTCTTGTCTGAGGAGCTCTAGGTCAGGTCCTTTGGTGAGCTAAGAACAAAGGCATCTGGAGGAGCCTGAACATTACATCCCACTGTAACTAGGTCCAGAATAACTGCAGATGACAGCTATGTTCTATCTTGTGTATGCCAATGTCCCCACCCCCAACCTCTTCATTTCACTTAGTTTATCTATACAAGACAGAGGAACTGGAGACTCAAAATGAGAAGGTGGTGAGGGTCAAATCTTCTGAAGAGAGGTCATTGATCTGAGCACATGCTGGACTTATGGGTGAGTGTGTGTGTGTGGGATCCTCCAACAGAAGCCCAAGCATAGCATCAGCCCAACATGGGGTTGCAGTTAGGAGTGTGAGTACGTGTGAGATGACACTGGCAAGGTCAGTTGTCTGGTAAATTCAAAGCGAAGAGCTTGGATTTAGTTTCGGCTGCAGAGGGAATCCTGTCCCTGTAAAGGACATAAAGCTGCAGTGCCATGATTTTCCATATGTTTTCATCTCTTTAGCCATTCAGTGGGATGAGGGGTAGCAGGAGGAGAGCCTGGGGGAAGTGAGGGGTTACTGTATGAGTCTAGATGCAAGGAACTGGCACTTTGGACTGGATTAGGGCAGGTTCAGTGGGCATGGAGGCAGATGCTCAGGGTAGAGACTGATGTGTGTGGGAGGAAGGCAGGTTGAAGAGTAGATTGGGAGACAGGCACCACAAAGGATTCCTGACATTCTAGTTTGAGCAACACTCTAATGACAGACATGCTCCCGAGGTGGAGAAGGCTGAGGTGGGACTGTAGGGTCTGGGGTGGGACAAAATGAAGGAGATCTGGATTGAGTCGCCAAAGAAAGCTCAACAATGCTGAATGCTATGAGCAAAGTCTTGACATCGGATTTAAGAGGGTGGAAGTGCAGAGCCAGAAAGCCTACATGTAAATTTCTGCTCTGCTAAGAATTAGCTTTGTTTCTTTGGGAAATTTGCTTAACTTTTCCATAACTTTTTTTTTTTTTTGAGACAAGGTCTCTCTTTGTAGTTCAGGCTGGCCCTGAGCTCACTATGTAGCCCAGGCAAGCCTCGAACTCACAGCAATCCTCCTGCCTCTGAGTGCTGGGATTACAGGCATGAGTCACCAGGCCTGGCAATGTGATATGCGGTTACCAGGGATCGTACTCGGGACCTTGTGCTTGCAAGGCAGACACTGGAATCACTGAGCTAAATCCCTGGCCCCATGAGTTATTTCTTATACTTAAAAAAAGGAGGTAACTTTTTTCTGATTTTTATGAGGAATACATGGGTATTTAAATGATGCCTGGATACAGAGTGTAAAAATGCAACCCAATAGATGATAGCTATTATCATTGACAACAGATATACCCTGAATATCTGCTCTGCTGGAGTATTCCTGTTCTGAGTACAGAAAGACATAATGACATCAACTTTATTCTACTGGAATAATATATACTTCTTTTTAAAAAGATAAACCTTTAGTTAACTCCTTGTCACAGCCAGTGACCACATCATCACAGGTAAACAACATGAAGATACCAAGAAAAAAAAGCGTGACATAGAATTTGACTACACAACCTTCTGGAACCACTTATATCAATTACTTGTTATTTTCTAAATAATCATGTTGAGTAGATGTAATCCTCTTAGAGGGCAAGCCCTCTACCATGAAGTGATTGGATGACTTCTGAAGGGCTTGTGCAATATTTGCAAAGAGCAAATTTAAACAAGGAGGCCAGTAAAACGTTACAGAGCGTGCCAAAGACTCAGTTCAGCATGTGACTGTCTGGTCCTCCTTAAGTGGCTTCATCTTGATTAGTTAAGAGTTGTGGGATTCACCATGCTCTTCTGCAAGAGGTAGGAACATTCATCCTCCAAAGGGAGAGGTTAAGCACAGTTGGCCAAAGGAATACAGAAATGGGTAACTATGGACAAACAAAAGACCAAAATTATGCAATGAATATGACCAAATAGTTCTCAGGAAACAGTGCACTCAGGTATACAATATAATAAAGAGGTTTGGCTGATTTGCCAAGTCTGGAATCTATTGGCAACAAAGGAGAAAAATCACTTGATTCCTGACATAGGAATCAAATTAAATCCATTGGAGAAAAGTACTGATTAATTTTTAGTGCAGAATGGAACTGAGATTTCAAAAGAAAACTCACCGATGAAACTCGGGGAGTGTATAGATTCTTCAAAAGACAAAGCAAGCATTATGGTGTCGACAATATCTCTTAAATGTATGAGAAAAGCCAGATGTTTTCAATCTTGGGGTGGTGGACAATGTTGGTATGGTGCACTCAAAATACACAGTCATGTGTCACCCAAAATACACAGTACAGTCACCCAAAATACACAGTACATGTCTTCCTGGGAAATTTACTTTTGTGAAATAAGAATACGCATCCATAAAACTCCAGGTACTTATCAGGAGCAAATAATGAGAAAAAAGAAGTCTCCAAATATAGCATGTTTTATGAGGAGCTGCCTCATCAAACCTTGGAGTGACCCAGTTTTAAACGAATGTCTCTGTACTCCAGTTCTTTGCCAGCTGTCACATGAATCTAATCAGAAGCTCTGATGTTTTGGGGGGAAAGAAAAAGTGCTTTCTGGTAGCTCTCAGCCCATCTGTATGAAGAATACTTTAGTTTTCAGAGACAAATCCAAGGTAAGGGAGGGAAAGGGAAGAGTATACTGCACCATTTACCAGGTAGCAAACCTGGGTATTTTTGCTGAGCCAGGGGAAGACCTAGTACCTGTGTATTTCTCATATGTGGGGAGACAAAGTCTCCAGTTATTAGAAGCTTCTACGTTGACTTAAAGAAATTTTTTTTTTTTTTGAGACAGGGTCTTGTTTTGTAGTTCAGGTTGGTTCTGAGCTCACTCTGTAGCCCAAGGATGTCTCAGACTCAGCAATCCTCCTGCCTCTGCCTCCTGAGTGTTGGGATTACAGGCGTGAGCCACCACACCTGGCACTGTGGTGTGTGGCACTGATAGCTGGTGGGTATGAGTCACCATGCCTGGTACTGTTGCATGTGGTTACCAGGGATCAAACTCAGGACCTTGCGCTTGCTAGGCAGGCACCAGAACCACTGAGCTAAATTTCTGGCCCAAGGAAAATAATGTTTGAATGCTGGCGATTGAACCCACAGGACCTTGCATTGGGTCCTTAGCCCTTTTTAGTTTTATTTTGAAACAGATTCTCATTAAATCATTACCAAGTCGCCTAGGCTACTTATGAACTCACAATCATCTTGTCTCAGTCTCCCAGCAAGCTGAGATCACAAGTATGCACCACCATACTTAGCCTTAAACTGTTTCTTATTCTAATGTGACTTAAATGTATGCAAGCATAAGACAACGTATAAACATACTTATAATATTTAAGGAGAACACAATCTTTCTTTTTTTCCTGCAGTGTTTGGGATTAAACCCAGCATCTTACTCATGTCAGGCAAACACTCTGAGTTCCATCCCTAGCGCTGATAACGCAGTTTTGTTAAACCAAAAGGACCCATATCAAATTTCACACTAGAAGCATGTAAGTCTGGTTCTAGCCCTACTTTAATGTTTCTGGATTTTACTTTAATGATACCCTTGTGCCCAATGTCTGCTTACATACTTAGGTAACCCAGAATGGTATGAAACTCCTCAGAGGCCCATTTGTGTGAACAGGCTAATTAGATCTCACATGTCTCCCAAATTCTGCCAGTAAGAAACCTGAATGTTTATGGCAACGAGGGAGAATTTGACATCTTTGTTACTTGAGGCTAAGGCGGCATGTTTAGAGTATTAAAAATTTGCACTAATTATGTACCAGTCTTAAATACTGTTTTCACTTAAATATAGAATTGCAAACATTTGGATTCAGAATCAACGGAGAATGGTAGTTACTAGAGGCTGGAGGGAGGAGGGTTAGGAAGATACTAGACAAAGGATGCAGAATTTTAGTTAATCAGGAGGAACAAGAGCCAGAGATCTATGGTGTATTGAGGTGACTGTGGCTATAACAATGGCTCATGTACCTCAGCTCTGCAGAGAGTGTAAATTTTAAGTGATCTCAGCACAAAACAATGTGAGAAGTAGTGTACATGTTAACAGCTCTATTCACCTACTCCACAAATTTATACAAACTTCAAAGCAATATGACACACACAATTTTTATTTGATAATTAAAATAAATTAATTAATTAATATGTAAATTAGTATTTATCTATGTTAAATGGTATTGAATTGAAATATATTTTACTAGTAGGTTTCCATGATAAACTCTTGGGAAATGATGTCTAGAAGATAGTGCCTTAAAGCTGTTAATAAACATTATCTAAAAATTAGAAGTAAGACAAGAAACTCACTATGTATGTTTTTTGGTTTTGATGGTGGTGGGACTGGAGAGTGAACCCAGAGTCTTTGTACTGAGCTACATCTCCATCCCCTTTTTAATTTTTTAAGTTTTGCAGTAGGATCTTATTATACGTTTAGATTGTCCAGGATGAACTTGTGATCCCATAATCCTGGGATGTCAGGGACTCCCCACCAGCCACGTGTACCACATACACTTTCTCATTAATACATTTTTCCATTAATAGATGTTTCCGTTCCTTGTATGGAGTCGGTACATGTACATAACACACCTTAATCCCTCCATCATCCTCTTTCCCTCTCCTTCCTTTCTCTTCCACCTCTTGATCCCTTTCTCATTTGATAAAGATCTACCTCCTTACTTCCTATTATCTTTTATTTTGCTCTTTATTTATATTTTGGGTTTCTCATATAAAAGAAACCATGTGAAATTGGGGCTTGTGTGTCTGATTTATTTCTCTTAACACTATGGTCTGATGTGCATTCATTTTCCTACAAATGACACAATATTTAAAGCCAAGTAGGGGATGGTGTAACAAGCCTGCCTCAGATTCATCCGGGTGAGCAGAGCAGAGGTCAGTGAACTGCTGTGAGAGGCCAGTTTCATAAATAAAATTTTATAAGGCACAGACACTTATGTGTTGTCTAGTTCAGTTTTTGTGCTACAGTGACAGAGGTGAGTCATTGTAACAGAGACTATATGCCCTGCAGAGACTGTGGCATTTAATGTAGCACAGTACTTGGCCTTTTGCAGAGAATGTGTGCAAAGTCTCATTCTAAGGGCTACTACGTGAGGTGATTTACTATTTGTGTTGATTACAGACCAGATCCCCTCTAGTCAGAAGTTAACTCACAGACATCTGATCTACTGCAGGTGATCTGCCCTGCATAGGAAGACAACACCGAAAGTTGCTGCTTCTTTGCCCTGAAGGATATTAACCAGTTTTCTAAGTCAGCACTCTTGTTTAACCTTTCTTTTGTTTTTCTTTTAGCCAGGATTGTCCTCCTGCTGGGTTGCTCATTAATGTGCTATAGAAACTTTTTTTTTTTTTTTTTGCTTTTGAGACAGGGTCTCGCTTTGTAGTTCAGGCTGGCCCTGAGCTCACTATGGAACCCAGGCAAGCCGCAGCGAACTCAGCAATCCTCTTGTCCCTGCTTCCCGAGTGTTGGGATTTTTGGCGTGAGCCACCACGTCCGGCATTGTGGTATGCGGTGTTGATTGTTGGTGGGGGTGAGTCTCCTCGCCCAGCATTATATGTGGTTACCGGGTATTGAACTCAGGACCTTGTGCTTGCGAGGCAGGCGCCAGAACCACTGAGCTGTAGAAACTTTTAATAGACAAACTCACTCCATATTTAGATGAGAGTCATGCTTTTAAGTTCCTGGCATCTTTATTTGATGTGACTTATTCGTTTCCATTCAATCAACTACATATTGACTGTGCAACTCTGACCCAATAGCATTTCGATGGCATCCCACACCCTTTCTGTATGTGTAGAAGCACCATGTTAGGTGTGACTTAGAGGAACCAAGAAGTGAATTTGATAAAACAGTGTGAAAAATAACTCATCAGCTCACATCACTGCCATATATTAGACCTGCTCGAAGATGAATATAATGGATAGTAAAAATCATAGTTAATTATAAGTGCCTAATTGGTTAGAGTTAATTACCGGTGGGTAAAATTATGAATATTTAAAATTTTCCTCTTTTCCTTTCTATATTTTCTATGAAGAATATCTGTTGTTGCTTAGAAATGAAAAAAGGAGGCTCTTAATTTTACACAAACGTCAATTCAAAGTAAAAATTCAAGGTAAAAGTACAGAAGGAAAGAGGTGACTTTGTTTTCTAAGAAATCTATGTGGTTTTGGTGGATGATTAGGGGACAGTGAATAAATTAAATTCAGATAGGTCAGGGGAGCTGGATGGCAGAGGCTGCCATGTCTGTCCTCATCATCTCGGGTAAGAGGAGGAAAGACAGACAAAAATACACTGGTGCGTGCCCCAGACCTGAGACCCTGGGGCGGGGATGGTGGGTAAGATGAGCTGTTTGCAAAGATCTGCTTCCTGAGGAAGGTAGCAAAGATACCTGTCGACTGGCACATGAAAATGGACCAATCTGCCCCAAGGGGAGTGGAGAAGGTATTTTTTGGATACGTCCCAGTGATGAAGTCCTGCTCAGATTAGACCTGCTCAGAGATGACCCTGGTGCTTGTGACACAGAATGTGCTCAGGAAATGTGTCACAGGCTGGGCAGAGGGAAGCAACCATGCCAACGAATGCTGAGGCCTGTGCACCATGATGAGGCACACAGAGCGAAGCTGACTGAGGACCGCTGCGGAGATGGCTGCGATCTACTCCTGGAGACACAGAGGAAGTACAATGGATACAGGCATCTAAAGAGGAGCATCAGAAAGGTAAAAGAGCAGGGTGGGGGGATCTCAGGGGCAGGAACTAAAAGAAACTGGGTCAGGAAAAACGGTTGTCAGAGCATCACAAGACACAGCTGCTGGAAAAGGTCCTGGGCTTTGCATGAGGACCTGCCTGGTGTATGGGCCATTTACATACCACTGATGTATAACCAACGATCAATCAGTCTGGATATTTTCTCATACATTTAAAAAATATGTGTTGGGTAATCACTACGCCCTAGGTATGATTCCAGACATAGGAATACAGTATAGAGTAAGATTTTTGTCATTGTAGAGCTGCCATGGTCTTTGGGAAGATGCATTAATAAAATAAATCTAGAGTACGTCAAGAAGTGGATGAAAAGAAAGCTCTAAGGATGATGGGGAGCTCAGCTAGCAGCTGGGAGAGTTGCCTTTTTATTCAGTCAACTCAGGGAAACCCCCAAGCTAGGGGCATAAGGAACAAGCTCTGAAGCTCTCTAAGGGAAGACTGGTTTGCGCTAAGCAAGACGGGAAGGCATTAGTGAGTTCCACGCAGAGGCTGCATTAGAGCTGATGGACGTTATACAGGGGCCAGCTGGCCGCTGTGCTGGTAGAATCTGGGAGGTTAAGGGAAGAACATTCAAGACCCAGGCAAGAGAGGACGGTGGCTTGTGTCAGGCAGGGTGTGGTGTGGAAGGGGACCAGATGCGGGGCGCGCGCACGCGCGCGCGCGCACACACACACACACACACACACACACACACTCTGAACCCAATAGGCTCTACGGTGGGATTGGATTTTGAGGCTAAATAATTTTTTGCTGAGACGGAGAAGCCTCTTGTTGGAGCGGGTCCTACTCAGAGGCCTCAGGGCGCGGGCACCGGGTGGGGGAACGTCTCGGGGAGTCGGTGGGGAAGAAGGACTTACACAGGGTAGGTGAGCGCGGAAATGACTCTGATTTGCGGTCGAGGGAGGACGGGAGCCAGGGTCAACTTCTGGATGGTCACTAGTGACGGAAAGAACTGTTCCGGTGAAACGAGGAAGCAAAGCCGGAAATGGGAAGAGAGCAGGGCGAGGCGGGGCAGAGCAGGCCTAGGAGTGACAGCTGGCGCGGCCTGTGACACGGGGGCGGGCAGGGAGGGCTCGTTTCTGACGCTGAGGACGGCGGCGAGTGCAGGGCCCGAGGAGACTGCACAGGCGCTGCGCTAGCGCGGACCAGGCGGCACCGGCTGAGGCTGGCCTCACGGGCGGCAGCTCTCAGGCCCGGGCCAAGGCACGGAGCAGGACACAGACCCACGGGCGCGCTGAAGACGGGAGGGAAGAGGAGACAGTGCAACGAGTGGCCGGTTTGAAGGGACGATTACGGCAACGAGGACCCTCACGGGCAGCACGAAACTTTCCAGAGAAGGAAGAGGCCCGAGGCTACTTGCTAGAGGGCGGGAGGACGAGCTGTTGATGGCTGAGGCGAGGCCTGCAGGAGGTGGCAAAAGGCGCGGTGTGTGTGGGGGGCTCGTGATGCCCCTGGGGGGGGCAGGAAGCACACAAGTGAGGGAGGAAAACGTCTTGGGTCTAAGTGCCTGAGTCCCCCCCCCCCCCCCCGGGTGCGGGGACATTACTACCCACACGGCGCGGGCCCCGGTGGGGAAGGGACCGGCTCCGATCCGCAGCCCCCGCTCAGTTCTCTCGCGTGGCGTCATGCGCCTGACCGGAGCACCACGGACTCCCGAGAAGCGTGGCGGTGCAAACGACAGGCCGGCTCTCGGTCCCGACTGAGCACTGCAAGGAGGAGCGGAACTTCCCCACCACCAGAGGCGTGGGCCGCCTTGGCACGTCCCGCTCCCAGCATCTGCGAAGCCGGGAGGGAGCGGGGTGAGTCACCGCTGGCAGATGCCCTGCGGTCTCCGGAGCCCGCAGACACATGTCAAAGAGTGAGTTCCAGCGCCACCGCAGCGCAGGAGAAGTCACTCCGTCCGCAGAGGGGTCTCATGAAACGTCGGGTGACAGACAGGACACGCCAGGACAGAGGCCAGCGCGCCTCAGCTGGGCCCTCTCCTGCCTACCAGTCTGCGCCCAGCGTCAGAGACAGCCGCTGGGAGCGGCCTGAAGCTGTGCGTTTCACCAGCCCTTGCAGTGGAACAGCTGTCGTCTGCTTAGGGCGAGAGAGCCTGCAGCTGAACGTCAATCCTGTTGCTTCTGTTTCCGGCCTTGAGGACAGATCTCCCCACGGCCCCTCCCAGACTGTGGGTGCTGGGTACTTCCGCCCATCCCTTTGGCTTGCAGCCCTGTGCCTGGCACCCATCCTTGCAAAGCAAACCAACAATCCATTAGAAATAAACTCAGTATTTGTCTCAAGGTACGTCTGGGCTTAAACTCGACAATGTGCTCTTTCAATTCTATTTTTCTTTAAACTCCACCAAATTTCATGTGTATTTATGAATATACTGTTACTGCCAAATTCCTGGCGATTTATTCATATTCAAAACTCAGCTGTGGTGAGAAAAAAGGAACACATTTTTCAAGAGGGGAAGAAATGACTTTCCCCAATATATCAAAAATATGTCCCCTTTTTATGACTGCATAGCTGGTACCAAAGACTAAGGAGGGAAGGCTTGAAGAGGTCTGCTGATCCCAGAGCCTTCCTCTGTGTGGTCAGCTGCTGGGTTTTATGTTCTAAGAATACAGGGCATGATGGCCTCACTGATCTGTAAGGTCTCACTGCACTGTTCCCAGGTAGAGGCCTCCAGGATACCCACACTGACCACATGAAGCCGTGTGTAGCAGCTGTCCAGACGACTCAGTAAAGTGCAAGGAAAAGTGAGTTTAAGGGCAGATAATGACACAGGGTGAGGCAGCTCAGTGCTGCTGGTAAATCACTGAGCTCCTGACCACTGAGATGAGCAGGACCAACCATTCTGGCTGTGACGGTCACGTTCACGTCACACCAACAATCAGCGTGTTGTACATCGGTCACTGCGCGTGTGCTGGCGGCTGGTCCGTCTCCTTATACCTACCCTGGGGTGGAAGGTATTGTCATTAACAGCACTTCCTGGCTGCCAGTGACATCCTGGCACTCCACCAATGGGCCCACGAGGCTTCTTCATGCCAGGGATGGTCTGTCAGTGCCCTGCACATGCGATACTTTCTTTACCAACTTTAGAGACTTCCCTCACTGCTGAAAACCTGGCTCAGCAGGCTTTTGGTTAGTCACCCAGGTCTGAAGCACCCTCTGATACTGCACTGAAAGCCATGACTGCTTTCTACAGTTTGTTTCCTGCAGATGTACATCCCGCAAATCAAACGCCAGGTTTGTTGAGTTCTACAATGTGTGATGGTTATTGTGAAATAGAAAATATTAAAAGGGAAATGTGATGGAGGGGTGAGGAATTAGGGGTAGAGAAAAAATGTGATGGTAATAAAAAAGGGAAACAAAACATGTATTTAGGGGGTGGGGGATTGTGGGAGGGTTGGGGAATGAGAAAAAATGAGAATTAAATTGTGTCATACACTGGTACAAATTCCCAATATTGAGTGTGATCATGATCTGATGTGTAGATACAATGTAGCAATAAAGATAAAAATTAAAAAAATAAACAGGTTTTCATCATTATGCTAGAATATGATTTACATGAAACCAAGAAAAATATACATTTTAAATTATAAATGAAATTTAAAAATAAGGTAGCCTTACACGTGAATGGCTGTTTTATAATAGGACAATGGAAATGCTTTGCTTAAACTTATGTTCCTTTCTGTCTCCAGTTCATTAAGACTCCAGGTCCCACCTCCCATTAGTTTGTGAGCTCTTAGACAAGAAACTCAGCTTTTATAGCCACAGCATCTCAATCGCCCTTTCTGGAAAACAACTGTCCCTCTACTGTGGTTCTGCAGGGAGGGTGAATAAGATAATGTGTGCAGAATGTCCAGTTATGAAACTGCACGAGTTCTGAATGAGTAGTAGCCATTTGTGATGAGAGCAGCGTGGGCATCAACGAAGCACTGGGAGGTTAGGTCTACATGGTGGACAAATCCAAGGAGAGACAAACCCCAGGTGACTCAGGCAGTAGCTTTCAGATGGGCTTTGCGGAGAACACTGGTACTTAAGACTTCGGCGGGGGATAAGGTCGTGGTGGACCAGTCAGGGCCAAAGGGACCCAGTGAGCAAAGACACATAAGGTAAATGTACAGGAAATGTTCTGGCAGAGTATGTAGATCAGTCTGAGTCGAGCACAGGGCTTTCAAATGAGGGGTGGCGAGAGACAAGACAGCTCTGGGTAAGCAAAGCCAGCTGGCAAAGAGTATGAACATCAAGGAAAAGCAGCCAGAATTTCACAGTCAAGATTTTTGAGCAATGCAGTGATAGGAAAAGCTGCAGAGCAGCAGCGTCTGGCTGAAGCTCGTTCTGAGTTGTGCCAGTCTGGGTACAAATGCTGAGGCAGAATGACTTTGCTTCTCGTCTATGCAAGCAAACTATCATATGCAGCATAATCAAAACGTACCAACCGATAAGTGAGAACTAGTGGGATAAAAAATTACCATCTGTCAGCTTATCAAATTGAATCATGCCGATGCATGGGTTTATCAAACCTTATCAGAGACACCGGACATGAACTTATCAAACCCACCAGAGGAACAAATGATAGAAACACTACCATCCAAGATGTATGAGAGGAAAGGCAATGAAAACTGCAGGTGTGACACATGGACTGTCACAGTACCACTGACCACAGCGTGCGCACCAGGAGATTGCCAAGATACGAACTTCTAATTCTGTGCCCTGGATCCATCGCAGCACAGATTCCCTCACTGATGCCTTATACCTCCAAGCTGGCCAGCCTTTCTCACCTTGACAGCCCTGGATTTAACTCATTAACCAAATATGAGATGACCTACAGTGACTCATTCGCATTTGTGTTAACTCTTTGGCTTTACCCTTCCCACTGCTTCTTTAAATCCTACAGCCATTTTATGCTTTTCTTTCTGAAACACGAACATTATCATGTGTTGTGTGCCATGTGACTGAGAGTTAAAATAGCTAAGTGTGTGGTGTTAGTAATAAGGACTGGAATAGGGTATATGAGATTGCCATGGTTATGATGATCAAATGAAACCAGAAGTACTCAGTGAAGTAAAGACAATGAATTCATAGCTTGTGAATTCGCTGATACTAAATAAATCCTAATATTGTGAGAAAACAGAAACATATGGTCTATGTTAAAGGCTCATGCACAACAACTACAATGGTAGGTTTTATGGGTTGAATTGGAAAGATATGCTCAGTTCGTAATCGTAGTACCTGTGATTTTTGACCTTATTTTAAATGGCATCTTTGAATTAAAATGTGCTCATACTGGAGAATGTAGACCTGTAAGGAGAGGGCAATTTGGATTTGGATACAGATACTCAAAGAAGAGAATGTCTTGTAAGACAGTGAAAAAGGCCATGTTGTGGTAGAGGCAGAGAATGGAGTGATGGAGTTGCTAGCCAAGAAATGCTATGGAACCTCAGAAACTGCCAGCAGCTGAAGAGTCCAGGAAGTTACGTGGGTCACAACTATGATCAACCAATAACACAACATGTATATCTTTAGATATTACTGATCAAATGGGGAAGTGGTTCACGTAGCAATTGTACATGGAAACAAAAAGGACCTTCTTAGGAAGAGATGAATCAAGAAGTCCTGGTCACTCACCATGGTGAGTAATATCTAGCTAGACTATTGGGCCTGGTGATGCCAATGATAGAATGAGGCTTATCCTTTGAGGAAGCATGTAGGCTTCACCATTCTCTCTTTATCCAGCCTTTGACAGATGTGCCTCCAGTCACAGTTATTATGTATGTTCATCCTTTGCACTGACTCCATTGAAGGCCTAGCCCTGTCTGACTGCCTATAATACTTTTACATAACTTAGCTATTTATAATACTTGAATTTGGACTTGTGGCTTCCAGAACTGTGAGAGAATGTTTCTGTCATTTTAAGTCATCCCAGATTGGCATCCTAGGAAATGAATAGACATGGAGTCATCCCAAGGAAATACAGGATGAAGGCATGGATATCAAAAGCAGATAAGGTCATGGTGACAGTGGGCAGGGGTGAGAAACATCCTCGGAACAAATCAGCAAGACCTGGAGATTCAGTGGCCATGGAGAGAGAGTGAAGGAAAATAGAAGGAAGAACACTGATTCTAGCAGCTCAGCTTTTTCCTCAGGAGAAGGACATCCAGAAAAGGAATGGGTGCCATTCTATATTTATTATGACTGATCTTGGGCAGTGGGAAAGTTTCTGTGGCTTCAACTCACAGGATACAAACATCAGAGTCCAGAACCCTCAGCCTTCTACTCACATCCACTTAGAAATGCACAAGATTGGAAAATCACAACTACTGAATGTCTCAGACTGTTCTTTCATAGTGGTTAGAAAACTACTCCATGTAGAGAAATCTTGCTCCAAACCCATTCACATGGGTTTAGAGCTATTAGTACCTGTGGAGAACTTTTGCTTTATTCCAGCATTTTTAGAAAAATAAACAAGGCATGCCATAATTGTTGGTTAATTTGTTTCCAGTTAATTGATTCCAGATTTTGGCCTTCCTCATTACGGCCACTTTCACCTCTTTCTGCGTGGCCTGAAGTTCACTGCATTGTAATGCTGTATAAACTTAAAAACTATCCATTGGTATTGCAAAGCCAAAAATGCTTTTTTCATCTTGTGGTGTCCCACCCCATAATCCAAGGGCTTGAAAAAAACCCTAAAGTCTTCTAGTTCATCTTCATCCTCTGTTTTTTTTTTTTAACCAGAGGAAAATAAAGGTCACTCTCCAGCCAGAATAATTGCTACATTTGAAGAGAAGATATTTTTAAAAACTTTCTCCCAAAGTTACAGATTTAAGATAATGATGAAAGTAAAATTGCAGTTAAAAAGCAAAACCTTCAACTAAAAATATAAGCTACTTACAATGTGTAATTTTGCTGGGATCAAGGGGTAAAAGACATTTTGCTTCAATAGAATTCTCATCATCCATGAATATCTACAAAACTCAAATGGCTTCAAGCTGTAAAAGAACCCAAAATTACCATGGGCTTGCATATCTAGGTATCTCAAAACGCTACCCTGATGGCTTTCAAAGGTCATTTTAAGACCAGAGTTTCAAATGACTGAAATTAAAAAAAAAAAAAAAAAACAGAAAACAGGTCTGTCTCCAAGTTATTTTTCTTTTATATTACATTGTCGCAGATGGCAGAATACAGGGGAAATAATATACAGAGTTGCACACTGGATCCTCTTAAAACATCTTTTATGAAAGTTCAAGTGTCCAAAATACCTGGTTTTACCCGGTAAAGGCTTTGTAAAGATGACTGGAAGTATAAAAATACTGGTAGGGAGGTTGTCACTGTGGCAAAACCCATGTAGAATGTTCACTTTTAAATTGAAGGCCTTTGACCTTATTACCTTACAAGAGTATTAATTTCAGTTAAGCTAAAAGAATCATATTTGTGATTTTTCCATTAGGAACTAGAAAGCATTCTTCATTTGATATGCATATCAATATGTTCTATGCCATCCTACCAACATCTATTCAAAAGAATTACAGTTGGAGGGAGGAAAAATAGGTTGGTTCAGTTGTAACAAAAATCATATTTAAGGTAAATACTGCAACAGGGATTTTAACTTTATTTTATAAAAGCAAGTGTAGTGGAATTCCTATGGAATGTAGGTACTTCAGCCAAGAAAAATTATGCTTTACAGATTTCAGACGTTCCTTTTGAACAAATATAGAAACACAAACATGCGGAAACGCAGAAGTCAGTGAGAAAAATGAATTAGATGCAAACTCTATCAAAACGTCAAATGCCATTTTACTGAAGAGCCATTCAGTTTCCAGATTAAAAAAAAAAAATCACGTTTCACAAACATACCCTGACCACCCTTCATTTATCAAGCAGGATCTGACCAAGTATCTTTTGAGGTACAGTTTTCTCCCACCTCCCACGAATTCCTCAGAAACTGCTCAGCAGCACTTCTTAAAAAAGTGTTTCCCTCCAACTCTGGGTAAGAGCGGGGTGTGGCCCACAGAGACTGCACCATGCCCCGGCCATTCTGCGGGGATTTAGCTGTGATGGAGTGACCTTACTTCCCATAGTAGGCATCTTTTTGGAAAAATCAAAGAAATCAGGTTTTCTGTGCCTCAGTCACATTAGTCAGTACCTTCACGAGTTCACCTAGGAGCTAAATGAATTCTGTCATGAATTCTTGGGGTTTTTTTCTTTATTGAGTTTATTGGTACATTTTAGGTAGATATTACGATCAATTTATCACTGAGAACTTGTCCCTGTATATGATATATCTTGATTCTTATTATTTCCCATTCCCCTGCTCTCCCTTCAACTCCCCAGCCCTCCCATGTATGTAAACTTTCCTTTTTATCATCACATTTTCTCTTTCCCTTCTTTGCTTTCCCCTCTTTGTAAGGGTAGCAGCCAGCCCGAGTCTGTCCATGGGGGGAGTGTAGCTACTGTTCCCCAACTTTCTTCCTTCAAAGGAGCCACTTCCCACCGTGGAGGCCAAACATGGCTGATCTCACCCCCATGACTCAGTCCTGATGGATGGGTCTGCTGGGGAGCTTCCTGGAAAGGGTTTCCCTTTCTGATGAACAGAGTAATGCAAAGAAGACTGTATTTTTAACGCATTAGATGCTGTTGGGCAACAGTGTGATGGTGGGAAACACACCTCTCACCCCCTGGGACTAGGACAGAGATGGCAAACCTTTTAGAGGTTTTACCACACAAATAGCCCACTGTGCCATGAATGCCAGAGGTTCGCCACCTCTCTGGACTGGGAGAAAGCCCACAGAGTCACAGTGGAGCTGCTCCAGAGCGCGGGTGGCAGGGGCTGTGAAATTAACCAAGTCTAGCGATGCTACATCTGGGTGACTGTTCCATGGGATATTTCCCCACTGTCAAACGTCTGAGAGTTGGGTATTCTGTACATCAGAGAGTACAGGCCAGCCTCTTGTCCTGTCTTCATGGGTGAGGGCTTGTCCTTTGGAAAACCCTTCTCACTTCTCAAGGTTTAGTCAGCCGCTGACTTGGGGGAGCCTCGCTTGAGCTGTGTGGGAGAGGATACTGATCTCTGGCACGGCACCCTGTGCACGTGAGGTTTAACACTCTCCATGTGACTGTGACCGTCTGCTCACTAACAGGAGGAGCTACAGAACACATGGCACCGAGTACAGGTGTAAAATGTGGTGCCTGCTTTCTTTAACTACTTTTATTACAATAACCCACTTTACATCATGAAAGACTTACATGCTCGTAATCGATGTTAAGCTGTAATGAAAGGGATCACACAAACCCATGGAGTTGTTCCCATGTCTTAAAGTCCAGCTCAGTCTATACCAACTCAAGAGCAGCACATGTGCCTGACATGATCTACTCTTACACAGACATCTTTCTGAAGGCGATGGCTTCCATAGCAAATGGATGTGTAGCATCAAACAAGTAAGTTACAAAGCCCTGTTGTATTTTCTACAAGGAAAACCAAAGGCCATGCAAAGATACCCGGCCTCAGATTTTTCATAGTTATTGTCTTCTTGCCTTTCTATCTCTTCATCCCTGGTAGTATTAGAATATGCATGATGTTATTGGCTGAGAAAAGCTGACTAGCATCCATGGAGATACTTCTTTTTTGTGGGTTGATTTTTTTTAAAGTCAAGATGATATAATCTGATAGGATCAGATTTATAGACAAAATATTGATATCTGGATAAATACTACTAATGTATAGGTGTGCACATGCTATTCCATACTGAACACATGAACACACACACACAATAGCATGTGCATACACGATAGTCTAAAAATCTTGGTGAAAAGGATGAAATGTAATCTTTCAAGAAGGACTTCACTTATCTGCAGAAATATCTATATTGTCTAGCAGTGTCTAAACAAATTACTTGGAATAGTATAGCAACACTGGGTCAAAACTGAACTTAAATAATAGGACCACAGGAGTTTGTGATGACACATGGAGTTACATTTTCGTTATCAGGGGAAACAGGTTCTAAGAAAAATCATAATTCTGCAGGTTAAAATGACTAAACTACAGAAGAAGCACTTAGGCATGAACTACCTTATCCTGTAAAGAAAGTATTTGCTGCAGCCACCACACATGATGACCCTAGACATTTCAAGTTCCTAAATCCTCCAGTGGTATCACCCTGTTACATTTTTCTGTTGAGATATTCTTGCCTAGTCTAGGAGACACACTGATTTCATGTCAAAAACACTTTCAAATACAAACATTAAAATAAAATTGATTCCTTAACAGTCAGCCAGAGAATCAAGTAGATTATAATGTTGTGTGAGAGAGAGGAACAATCTCATTTCTAAGGACATGTGCACTCAGGCGCAGTGCTTGACTGCTGTCAAGGGGGACAACATTTAATATTTCAGGGTGTTGATTTGTATCTGCTGAGATCAAGCACAAAGTAATTACAGGATCATCTGACAGACACTAACATTTAAAAAGAAAAACATACTAAAATCATGCTCTGGCTTCTAAGTGAGTCTTGGTAGGTGAATTTTCTTTTTCCTGATGACTGTGCAATTATTTGCAAGAGGAAGGAAAGCGAAGATGAATATTACAAGGTGAAAGGAACATTCTGTGATCTGGAAATGGAAAGAAAGAGCCTGAAAACTGAAAAGAAGATGTGACTTATCATTGGCAGAATACACTGCTCTATAGGTCCCAAAACATTTAGAAAAGTGGACATACTTTTAAAAAGCAATATTATACACTTGTCTTTTTACACAACCTTACATTGAATTTTTATATAATCTTAGATCAGATTAAGCAAATTATTTTAATATGAAACTATATTAAAATGATTTTTTTTTTTTTTTTGCTTTTTGAGATGGTCTCGCCTTTTGTAGTTCAGGCTGGCCCTGAGCTCACTATGGTGCCCAGGCAAGCCGCCGCGAACTCAGCAATCCTCCTGCCTCTGCCTCCCGAGTGTTGGGATTACAGGCGTGAGCCACCACATCCGGCACTGTGGTATGCGGTGTTGATTGTTGGTGGGCGTGTCTCCACGCCCAGCATTATATGTGGTTACCGGGGATCGAACTCAAGACCTTGTGTTTGCGAGGAACCACTGAGCTAACCCTCTGGCCCTTAAAATGATATTTTAAGAGAAAATTGTCAAAGAAATGTTCAAGAACACATCATGTGCATGTCAAACAGTCTGAGTTTTGATACATATTTGGTTTACTCTGTCTAGGCCTTATCTATTGATAATAAAGTCAATATAAAATGTGATTGCTTCTACTGCAATTATACTGGCTCATATAGCAACTGGTTATTGAAGCACAATTGCTTTTGTGGCTAATATTTTTGTGAAATTTTCAAAGTTTATATTATTCTGGATTATTCAGTGATACTTAGAAGATTACAAATGCTACTATGTATTTAAATGATTACTCAAACACTAATATTATCCCAGATTCTTATTCTACTTACCTCATTGTCACTATCTCTTAGGAATTGCAGATTACATTTCATAATTAATTGTTGATGAGATTACAAAAGTACACATCTTTTACATTCTTTAACATGAATAACACTAAAAAGAAAACAGTGGCTAAGTTCATAAGTGATGAGCATATTTCAGTTCTCTGTAGATTTTCCTGATAATGTATATTTTAGCTAAAGAAAGATATTATTCACAATATTGTATTTTATAAATGGGACTTTGTAGGTTTGCAAGTCCTGTGTATCTTTGATATGGAACTTACACTGCTCTCATGAAATTTATATTTCTAACAGGTAGTTAAGATTGGAGAAAAATCCCTAGAAAATTTAAAGAATCTGTCATAATCCTTATTTTCAAGCAGTGGTTCTCAACCACAGCTGATTTTTATCCCCCAGGTGACACTGGCAATGTTGAGAGATATTTGTGTCTGTTATAACCTGGAGGCATGAACTTTGGGCAGAAGATAGCATTCTGCTAGACATCCTACAATGAATCAAGTAGCCCCACAATGAAAATTATCAGGCTCAATATGGTCCTGAGGCTGAGAGATCTGTCTGATACGATGAGGCATTGGGCCTGAGATGGTCAGATGACTTTCAGAGTTCTTGGAAACCCACGTGCAACTGTATACAAGAATAAATCAATGTTGGAAGCACAGGACAGGCATGCTAAGGGTTTTTCCTGAAGCTAAGATGAAAAATAATAAAATCAGGATTTCTCAAAGGTAGATGCTTGGCTTTGTGGTCAACCTGACAGGTTTGTTAGAGGGCAAAATCAACACTCCAAAATCAAGATCGAGGAGAAGAGCAACCCCCAATACAGGAAGACTGAGCTGAAAAGGAGACTCATCCAGATAACTTGGTTAAAAGTATCATAGTTTTTTCTGCAAAGAAAAATTTAATTTTATATTTTAATATTTAATTTTAATTTTTCTGGAAAGAAATATTTAATTATATGGATATAGTACATAATGTTTATGTTCCTATGCGAAGTTAGTATGTGTACACATCACATCTTAACTACTTTTTCATGCCTTTCCGTATCCCCTATCTCTTAATCTCCTTCCTTCTGTGCATGTGTGTGTATAGACATATTTTTAGCACATAATGTTTACAATTTGAAAAGGTCAGATTTGACTGTTGCAGGAAAAGACTATGGAGCCCAAAAAGGTAGATAAATTTCTTTAAGACATGTCCATCAGAAATTCCTGTACTGCAGGGCAGAAGTGATATTTTTATATGAAGGGGTTTTTTTTTTCTATTACCTCTTACATTTTTCTTGGTGATCATGTCACCTAGCCTATGGAAATGGAGCATTTTCTCAGTTATGTGCCAACTTCTTGTCATAAGAATATTCTCTGAGAATTGTCAAATGACAGAAGGTTTATTTTTAAGAATTAATGAAACTTTCTTGTTCCTTACAATACTGCTGTCAAAATTGAGACTAGATAGAGAAGCAATGAAAACCAGAATTCTAAAGGCAAGAACACTATCAAGTCACAATTTGGGATTTTGGCAGTGAACCAACATACTTTCTGTGGAGAAGGTACATTTTTCATCCTTTAATTGCTTCTCATGGCTACTTCCAGAAAACATTGACTGTTCACAACTTGACGAAGAGGGGTGAGAAGATAATACACCTTTGGAAATCTTTATTAGGACACCATCCTTGGCCATAAATTTTCTAAATAGTGCTGTAAAATTCTGCTAGACAAAGAGATTGTTTCAAATTCATTAAAGTGCATAAAAATTACCTGGTGCACAGTGCTGCTCCTTTCTTTTTTTTCAAAGACAGCACTGCCTTAAGCAGTGACAGTTTTTTAGAATAATTAATGATGAGAAAATAAATCCTGGGGTGTCCTGTTGTATTAGGATTTATCCTAACAACAAGGATAAGTCTTTGATTGTTAAAAAGGCAATAGTCAAATTTTACAAACTTTATAGAGCTTGAGGCAATGGTCCCATGGTATCAAATCAAGTTAGCTAATCAAGTTTTCAGAAAGGATGACAAAACACTCGATGCAGATTTTAAGCCACAGAATTTCCAAGAAAAAGGATGTTATAAAACAGGGAACTCTTACTCTTTTAATGTAATTCCTGGTTCTTTGAGCACTGAGTTCAGTAGCCTAATACATGACTGAATAGATTTAGGGGTGTAGAAATTCAAACAGGTACCTACAAATCCAGGTGAAGCATAGAGAAGGGAAACAGTCCTAGTGATAAACCACAGTTGGGTAGCACTAGCCCGGGAAAAACACAACTGTTATAAGCTACAAATGCAGCATAGGCCTTTGTACTAACAGTGACTCCTTTTGTATGGCATGCTGGACTTGAGAAGAAACCCACTTCGGCACCTACTGCATTTAGGAGTGGTATAACCAGGATATGCTTTGAGAAAAGGCTTATAGTTTAAGGCTGAGCTACTTCAGAAATCAGAAGTCACAGAGCAAGGCCTCTGGAGTTCACCCTCCCACAGTGACTGAGTGGGAAATGGCCAGAAGAGGAAGGGTGCCAGTCATGCATC
The DNA here is from genome assembly GCA_004025085.1 of Thryonomys swinderianus. Taxonomy (NCBI): domain Eukaryota; kingdom Metazoa; phylum Chordata; class Mammalia; order Rodentia; family Thryonomyidae; genus Thryonomys; species Thryonomys swinderianus. Next base: position 25,588 of record PVIC010017650.1, read on the forward strand.
CCCTGAGATGTTTAAGAAGTGGTGATCAGGACACAGTGGTCTGGCCCACTGTAGTGAGTGAGAAAGGCCAGTCACATGGTTTTCTGATGATACTACTGGGTCTGAAAGCACTGGGATCCAGGAGGCTGCTTGGCTCCCCTCACTGCCCACTTCCAGCACCAACTCAATGGTGTATTTGTATTTCTTATCCATTGTTATGATCAAGGATACATCCTTGTTTGGATAGTTGCGTGTCCAGGGCTGTACAGACAGAGAGGCCTCTGGAACAAGTCAAGGATTTCATAAGCCCATAGGCTGCAAAGCTAGTCAGGAATAGCAGTGGTTTTGGGGTGCATAGAAGAATACAAACACTAAAGGCTTCTCAAATGAATACATCCCTGAGGCAGGCAATATACGATTAACTGACCCTGCCCAGCAGGAAAGACAGAGGATTTAGCATCTACCATACAAAAAAGTATGAACACACAACAGGCCCCATTCTGATTGATTATCCCTCCTCCTATCTGCTGGATTCTAATTCAACAAATCTTGGAAAGAAACTACTTACTCAAACACCTCAATGTAGAGAAACTGTTTGGACATTTTCTTTGGCTTTGGTCTGACCACTGCCCCTTGCTTTTATTAGTTTTTCTCCTAGTTATTTTTTATTTTTAGTGTTACTTTTACATAATTCTATTTACTTTTATAATCTTTTAAAGTTTAAAAACACTTCTCACTTCCCCCTCCACACCTTCTTTTGCTTTTTTAAAAATTTTACTTTTTCAATTTTTTACTTTCCCCATGAGATCCATTTTTATATTATTACTATTAATCATTAATTTTTAACTATTTGGTTTACTCTTTGCTATTATTATTATTTTCATTCTATTGTTCATGGTAATATAAGTGTTCCTTTTGATAGATATTTACTACACGTAAATATCTGGCTGGTCTTTGTATCTATAATACTATCTCTGATATCTTTTCTATGTTAAAGGTAGTATAATTGTTCATATTGGTTTTTATGGTATTTCAATATCTGGTTTGTTTTTGAGTTTACATTATTATTGCTGGTTTCTTTTCAGTTGTTAATGGTGGCATAGCTGTTGCTTTTAATTGATTTTTACTGTATGTCAATATTTGGCTTGTCTTTATGCCATTCACATTGCAATGGCTTTCTCCTTCCTAGGAGGTCCTGGGGATCAAACTCCAAAAAGAAGTCTAGACACTAATAAGATTCTCAAACAACAGTGGAATAAATATCCATTCCAAAAAGTTGCATAAATTTCAAAAGTGAAGTACAAGAAAGAGATAACACTACTGCTCACAATTTTCATAACTCATCAGTAACTGAAAAAAGTAATCACAATTGATGAAATGCTGAAGAATTCAAAAGACTGATTTATAAATTGATTAATGATTTCAAAGAAGATATAAATAGACAGCTAAACAAAACAAGGTAAACAATGCAGGATATAAAGAAACAATTTAGCAGAGATATTCTGAAGAACCAAGCATAAATGCTGGAAATGAAAAAGCATAATAAGTCAAATTAAATTCTCAGCATAATGCCCCATGAATAGATTGGACCATGCAGAAGATAGAATTTCAGGGAGATAAGGTTAAAAAACCATTACATTCAAACACGAAGAAAAAATAACCTGGACAGAAATTATGAACAAAATGTCCTAGAACTGTGGAATATGGTTAAAATGGCAAACATGAATTTCTGATGTAGACAAGGGCACTGAGATTCAAACTATTACACAGAGATTCTACTTAATGAAATTAAAAGAGAACACTTCCAAACCTTGAAAAAGATATAGACATCCTGGTAGAAGAGGCATTAACTGCAAACACACACATGACCAGAAAAGAACCTTCCCATGTTAAATTATAGTTGAAATAGCAAGCGTTTAGAATAAGGAGCAAATATTAGACGCACCAAAAGAGAAACACCAGGTCACTAAAAACCCAAGCTCATCAAAGTAACTTCAGTCTTCTCTATAGAAACACTAAAGCCTATGAAGGCATGGAACGATGTATTTCAAGCCCTGAAAGAAAATAATTATCATCACAGAAATTATATCCAGCAAAGCTATTCTTGAAAATTGAAAGAGAAAAAAAGACTTTCCAAGATAAGCACATAATAAATTCATGACCCATAAGCCAGTATGAGAAAAAAATACTTCCTTTTGTGTAAAGATTCACAAAACAGAAAAAGAAGACAAGCTATTAAGAATGGGAAAGAATTCCATATCAGAAAAAAAAAATGACAGGAACCAGGACATACCTTTGTGTGATAACTCTGAATATAAATTGTTTTAATCCTCCAATTAATAGACACAGATAGGCAGATTGGATGGAAAGCCAAAACCCAACTCTTTGCTGCTTGCAAGAAACACCACTCATTGGCAAAGACATACACAGACTGAAAGTAAAAAAACGCAAAAAGCATTTCGTGCAAATGGAACTTGAAAGCAAGCAGGAGTAGCTATATTCATGTCTGAGAAAGCAGAATTTAAGACAATAGTCAGATGAGACAAATATATTGATAATCAGAACAGAGCACCAAGAATATAAAAATAATTGTAAATATATGTGGACTGAATATCAGGTCACTCAACTTTGTAAAATAAATATTATTCAACATACAGGGACATCCAGGACTCAATTTAATAATAATAGATGACTTCACTATTCAACTCCCACCAATAGACATGTCACTGAGACAAAAACCAACAAACATCAGAGTTAAACAATGCTGGAGATCAAATGGATATAACAGATAATCTACAGAGTATTCCATCCAATAACTCAGTCTTCTCAGTAGCTCATGGAACAGTCTCCAAAATAGGTCATATTTTGGGTACTAAAGCATGCTTTAACAAATACAAAAAAATTGGAAAAATTTCTTGCATCTTATCAGATCACAATGGAATGAAACAAATCAATAGAAAAAGAAACCACAGAAACTAAATAAACACACGTAAATTGAACAGTTCACTTTTGAACAAATTAAAGAAACCAGGGAGGAAATTTAGAAATTCCTGGAATGAAATAAAAAGAGAATACAGCATACCAGAATCTCTGGAATACAGAAAGGGTAGTTCTAAAAGGGAGGTTTCATAGTTATGACTACTTTAAAAAATTAAGGAGATGTCAAGTAAATAACCAAATTGTGCATTTTAAAGTTGTGGAAAAGCAAAACAATCAAAACCAAATGCAACAGACGGAAAAAGTTAACAAGATAGGAGCTGAAATTAAAGACAGGCTAAATATAGTACAGAGGATCAATGGAAGAAAGTGTTAGTTCTTTGAAAAGATAAGTGAGATTGATAAACTCTTAGCCAAACTTACCAACAGAGAGAGAAGACCTAAGTTAATACAATTAGAGATGAAAAATGGGGTATTTCAACAGATACCACTGAAAATTTCAGGGTTATTTGGACTACTTTGAAAACTTACATTTGAATTTATTGGAGAATTTGACCCAAAAGGATAACTTTCTAGGTACATGCAACCTACACAGACTGAGCCAAGAGGATATAAAAATACAAACTGATCAATAATAAGCAATGTGCCTGAAGCAGTGATAAATCTTCTCTTGACAAGAAAAAAAGCCCAAAACCAGTGGGGTCACCTTTGAATTTTACTAGATTCTTCTCCTCTCTTCTCCTCTCTTCTCCTCTCTTCTCCTCTCTTCTCCTCTCTTCTCCTCTCTTCTCCTCTCTTCTCCTCTCTTCTCCTCTCTTCTCTTCTCTTCTCTTCTCTTCTCTTCTCTTCTCTTCTCTTCTCTTCTCTTCTCTTCTCTTCTCTTCTCTTCTCTTCTCTCCTTTCTTTTCTTTTGAGATAGGGTCCTGCTTTGTAGTTCAGGCTGACCCTGAGCTCACCATGTAGCCCAGGCAAGCCTCAAACTCAGCAATCCTCCTCCCTCTGCCTCCTGAGTGCTGGGATTACAGGCATGAGCCAACACTCCTGACAAACTAGACTTTTGAAGAAGAACTAACATCAATGCTCTTCAAACTATTCCAAGAGATAAAAAGGGAAAGAATGCTTTCAAACTTGTTTTATTAGGCCAACATCACCTTAGACCAAAACTGGAAAACGAAGTAATAAAAAAAGGAAACTATAGACCAACAGCCTCAACGAACATAAATTTAAAAATCCTTAATAAAATATTTACAAATTCATCAGTATATCGAAAAGATGTTATATGAGACCAAACTTGCTTCATTCAGGGATGCAAGAATGGTTCAACATATGCAAATTAATAAATGTGATATACTATATATATATGTAAAATCGATAAAAATCACATGATCATCTTAATTGATGCAGAAGAGGCTGTAGGCAAAATTTGACATCTCTTCATGATTAAAGCCCCAAATAAATTACTGGAGATATGGAAGGATCATTTCTCAATATGGTAAAGGCTATGTACAAGAAACCCACAGGTAATGTAATTCTGAATAGTCAAAACTGTAAGCATTTTCTCTAAAATCAGGAACAAGGCAGAGATGTTTTCTCTCACTATTCTTATTCAATACAGTTCTTGAAATTTTAGCTATAACAAATTAGGAAAGAGAAAGCAGTAAAAGCAACCAAATAGGCAAAGAAGAAGTCAAATCAACCTTGTTTGGAGATGATGGGATGGTATACTTAAAGTACCTAGATTCTGCATAATTCATCAGAATGTGATGGCAGTGGGCCCAGTAAGGACGAGGTCACAGGGGGAAGGCTTTGTATAAACAGTGACAAACTTAGGTAAACAGAGAATCACCGGAATGCACTTGAAGGGTATGGAAAAGACAAAGTACACTCACTGGAAGGCGGGAAACAGGACTTAGCCAAAGATATGGGCTCAGCTCCAATGTTAACCTCAAGCTCAGGAAGAAAATGAGGACAGTTTTCAAAAGCAGAGCATGCACTATTGACAGGAAATTGTGTACTTGTCGTCCCCAGCATCGTGACAGCTTTACATACTTGTGTAAACAGTGCAAAAAGGCAGGTGTGTTAGCCAAGGGTTGCAGTATGCAAAAGCACATCAATATTTTGACTAGTGAGAGTTTGCGAGTCGTCTTCATTTTCTGGCTAACATTTATGCTTATGAACTCTGATGACATCTGTAATCTGTTTTGTTTTTTGTTTGAGACAGGGTCTCGCTTTGTAGTTCAGGCTGGCCCTGAGCTCACTATGTAGCCCAGGCAAGCCTCGAACTCAGCAATCCTCCTGTCTCTGCCTCCCGAGTGCTGGGATTACAGCCGTGAGCCACCACGCCCGGCGACATCTGTAATCTGTATCATTGCCTTGTTGCGGCCACTTGAAGGAAGCAACAATAGCCACACCCCCAAATCATCTGATTTTATGCTTTTGTTTTTCCCTTTTGTCTGCTTGCTTTGGCATTTTACATTTAAATGTATTTGCTTATGGCTTGGATCTTTTAAACTGGTTCAAGTGCTTAGGGGCAAAATCAAATACTCTCCCAGGTACAGATGTGTTGCCACTGCTCCTGCTAAGGATCCCAGTCCTTACTCATGCCTTCAGGATTGGAGGGCCTGCTTAGGGGAGTATGTTTGTTAGAAAGAGGACGATAATGTCCCAGAGAGGACAAGCCCCCTCCAAAGTGGAAAGAATTCCCATAAAGATTAAAAACAAAATCCAGGCAAGCATCATTCAGCTTGCAGAGACTCCACCATTTGTTTCCCAACTGTTACCAAGCTCAAAAGCTCTCAATTTCACCTCTAACAAGATGTATTCTATCAGCGCTTGTCTCTATAAATCACAGATTGTGATAGACCCTTTGTTTCAGTCTCAAGAAACTGTTGGGCCTGAGTAACTCCAGGAAGAGGGCTGATCCTCCAAGATCATAAATCTCTTTCTACTGTACTGTGAAATGTATCACAGCACCTCAAATGTTACTTCAGACTTGTACTTTATTAACGATGCCTTTGGCTTGGGCCATTTGGAGCACCGAATGTATATCAAAATCCTAGAAGGCTCAGTAGGTTAGGGAGGTGGCCTCCCTCTCTGCCTGGATCTTAGCCAGGCCACCAGCGTGACCCAAGCAGGGGGACAGAGGATATTGCTTTGGGGCCAGAGAGAAAATTCCAGATATTGAAAGATGAGCCTTGAGATACCCCCAGAGAGGTTCCAGGTTCTGATCTTGATACACATCTCAAACCTTTGGTTCTGCTGTCTTTTCCTGAAACTCTGTCTAAAGCTCCACATTAACTGTGAAGGAGAGTTTTCTATTTCTTCTGTTCTCTTAGTGCTCAACTCTGCGAACCTGAGCTCAAGTGTTAGGGGACTGCCAAACAAACGCTGGTACAGAAAGACCTTCAGTAACTCAGTGAGGACAGTGAATACAAACACGTTTTAGAATGGAAGTGACGGATGAAGACAATTAAATACAAATCCCAAATTGAAGAAGCTGTCATAGAAAAGTAGAAGCTTGTATATTCTATAAATTTTAATCCATAGATATCATAATTTTTCTAGTATTTCTAATTATTTTTAATTTCACAGAAGTATAAAAGGGGATTTAGATTTGGTATGATGTCCTTTAGTCTCACTGAGATGCTACTAATAACAATGATATTATATGGTGATTAATCATTATCACCACAACATGAATGATTATCTGGTGTCTGTATATTTAGGGTAACATTGTTCCAACTAGGACCCTTTTGAGAATAAAAAGGACACTATTAGTAAGTTTATCCTGACAATAACATAAACTGTACCACCACAAGCAAAGCTACAGTTAGAGTCCTCCCATGCCATGTGCCTAATCAGCAAGGCAGGTGTTAGTATCCCATTTTAGAGATGAGGAAATGCAGGCTTGCTAAAGTCATACAATTAGGAAATAGAAGAGCTAGGGTCTTAAAATGATTTGCAAAGGATTTGTTTTTCTCGCAGGCTCCTAGTGAGAAACACACTGTGC
>PVIC010017651.1:0-27135 GCA_004025085.1 Thryonomys swinderianus
TCTGCAGGCCTGTTTTGTAGTTGGGGCTCTAGGGATCCTTTATGACATATTTGGAGCTTACGGTTCTTCTTAGACCTTGAGCCCTCAGACATCTGAGGTAAGAATAACCTGTTTCACACACTCCCAGAAATACCAGGTGAAAGACAACAGGGGAGAGCAGAATGAAGAGTTGTGTACCCATGGGGGTAACACTTAGAAATAGCACCTCCCTAGGATGTGGGGTCTCAGCTTTTTGCAGTTACTATCCTAACAGCTTATTTCTTTTACTGTCATACTGTTTCTCCTTATAGACTAGTTGTATTTCAGCCACTGCCCTGGGCCTGAACTGAGGTCTCCGCATTTTCCATCTCAGAAAGTGGATGTCCAGTTTCGTACTCAGTCCTTCTGGGAGGTGCTATGTTGGGACACAAGGCCTGGATTTTTTCACTTTTCTGATTCTTCCTGAGAGTGAGCTTCCTTCTCAGGAATGACCGCCAAACTTTACCGCATCCTCTTCCTCCTCAGCTGACAAGTGTTAGGGCCTGTCTCCTCCTGTTGCCTAATGTTCTCTCTTCCCATTTCATCTGCTTTTCCCTAATTTAACAGTCACCACTTTCCCACCTGGCCATGGTGAAACAAATTCTATGATCACTATCTCTGTTCATGCTGGTGAGACAAAGACAAGTGCATGTTTTATCTAAAGGAAAGGATTACTCTATGATCCAGCAGAAGATCTCTCTGAAATCCTAGATAGTTCTGAGTCGTCAGCTTGTCACAACGGAATTGGTTTATGCAAAACGTTTCAAGCATCCCTACTATTAAATGTGCTAGATGGACAAACCTTTTTGCTACAGAACCAGACACAGGCAATATTATCACACATACAAATTCCTTATCTCTTTACAAGTGCAGCCGAGTGTCCTAGTGAGCCACTTCACATAAAACAGGAAGTGGTTAGGTAAACTGTGAATATCCACACAAGATAGAGCCCTGCAGCCATTCAAATGACTCCCAGAGAGAGACTCTGGTCTGGGGTGAAGAGCAGGGCGTGAACTAGTGTGTAGTCTTCCTGGAAAAGAGCCTGAGAGGGAGCCTGGCTATCTCAGATGGTATGGTCAAGAAGAGTGTGATTCTATTTGGTAATCAGAAGAAGAAACTTCTAAAGGGAAGTAAAATGTGATTTAGCAGCTTGACTGGATGCATAGGAAGGAGAGAAATCTACCGGGAGATTCCCCCAGGCTTTTGTTTCCTGAACAGCTGGCAGGAGCCTGGGACTTGTTTGCCCTGGACACAGAAAGGCAACACACCTCCACCTGGAGGGCCTGCAGCAGGGGCTGCTGACGGCTCCAGGCTGAAGGCTGAGGCAGAGCTGCTGCCTCCTCTCCTGCAACAAAGTCTGAGAAGTAGAGATTTCTATTCGATACTCGTTTTGGGAAGACCCTAGATTTTCCATATTTAAACCATGGAAACACTATTTTAAAATGGACCACATATTCCTTAACCTTGTACGGGGGATACATAGGACACACGTTTTGTCCCTGTGCTACACAGGGTCAGCAAAGCAGGCATCTTCAATTGCTCAGAAACACACAGGGCTTAGTCTCCTTTGCACCTGAAAGGCCGTGATTCCCAGTGGCTGGGCCGTCTTGCTTCCTGTGCTCCTCCTGTCAGTCAGCCAGGCAGTGCTGGCTCTCGATGAGTGGCTTCTTGCCTTGTACTTGACTCTGGGAAAGCCCTCTTCCTTCCCTGGTCTGGTTGGCTGCAGGCTGATATGAGCCTAATAAGCACATTGGTCTGAGACTTGCCAAAAATAAAAGATAGTAAGCTTAGAATGAGGCCAATGGGAGTTCTGAATTTTGTTTCTTTAATCTATGGCATAGGGGGCTTTACATAGAAGTGGCTGTCAGGAATTCTCATCTATTTGATATGTTAGCTATGCCAAACTCAGGTTTCAAAACCAAAGAAATAAAATAATAATAATATTATTATTTTACAAAGTTTATAACAGATTTTCCCTCTTCATAAGGCAGAAGAACCCTATTTACAAATGAAATCTTGCTCAGAAACCAAGTAAAGCAGTTGAAAGCAAAACTTGTCTAGAACTCAAGAGGAGCAATTCTTGCCTCTCAGACTCTGGTCCAATACCACCTGGAAGCCTCTGAGCATCTAGGCAGAAGCCAAGAGCCAAGAACAGTTTCAGAAAGCACCAAACTCATATGTTTTGCAAAGTGACTCAGGTTGAAAGATGCAAAACCAAACCAAAACCAAACCAAACTACCACAACAAAATCACTGGTGACCAGGTCATCAGAGTCTGTGTGCCAAGGGAACACACGGTGAAGTTTTCCTGCTAAGGGAGGAGGTTCTTCTGTGCAACTTTATGATGACTTCTCTGCAACACTTTCTAGCTCTGAGAGGAGACCCTAATGCGACCTGCTACTGATCAAATCTCTAGAGAGGTGAGGCCAGAGACACACCTCCAGAGCCTGGCCAAGGGCCCATCCAGGGTAGATGGGCTCCAGCAGGCCAGCCTGCCTTTTGTCTCTCAAACACCTTGCATTCAGCCCCAGGAGCGGGCCAGCAACCTTCCGGGCCTCTTACCTGGTTATCTGGGTGGTTGACAGTGAAGTAGCCCACACAGACGATGACCTCATGGAGGAGGCTTTCACAGGAGACGTGGCTGCAGTGGCCCAGCAGGGAGCTGGCCATGTGCCGGAATGCAAGGGACAAGCCCTCTGCTCCTACAATAGACTGACAAAGACAGGAATGATTAGGACTCCCAGCCCCAGGAGGGCTGGGCTGCAGATTACATACTGAGTCAGGCCTGTGTGCTCTCTGCAAGGCTGGGCAGCACATGACGGTTCTGCAGGATTACACTCAGCAGTGCAGCTCACAGGTGCTTGCGTTATTAGTGACTATCACACCTGTGATGTTTGCCCTGCCGAGGGAAAAGGAATAGAGCACAGAGGACAAAATGCCAGCACCGTGTGAAGCAGAACATTATCTCTGAGAGCAGGGTTATGGATTCCATTTAATAACTTAATTATAATAATTAATCATTCAATTGTAATAATTAATAATTTAATTATAAATTTTCACATATATATTTTCTCACTATATGAATTTTCGCTGTAGAAAATTTAGACAAGTATAAAAATACTAAAATGCATGTAAATATATCACTTAACTGACTTGCAATACTTCTTTTTCGCAGGAGACAATTCTTTTGTACAAAGAGATAAATATGTATTTCTGGTTAGTCACCTATGTTCAAATAGAAAAGAAATAAAAATAATAACTAATAATTATTCAAACATATAGCTGTATAGACCATAAGCTCCCAAAAGAATGGGAAAAGCCACCCCCACCCCCCGGCAGCCCCTCAGCTCTGGGCTCCTGGGATCCTTTCTCCAGACAGGCCAAGGCTGCCGGCGGGGCTCGGGGAGCCAAGGCTGCCTGTGCAGCCTAGAGCTTCTATTTAATAAACATGTCAAACAGACAGAGCGACAGGAGGCCAAAGGGGAGAGGCGAGGCTCGCAGAACACACTGCGGCCCACACTGGAATGAAGCTGCGCTGCAGGCTGTGGGAAAAGCCTGAGTTTGAAACTCATCTCCTGATTTGAGGTCTGGGCGGGCTTGAACCAGGGCAGATGTGCCGCAGCTTGGAAGTTTCAGTGACTTTGCTTTGCTGAACAGTGGGTGAAATAGAGCCCTTTAAGTGGGTACTGCTGAAACAAAATGGCCACCAAATTTTAAGTGTTTTCAGTCTCTGTTCATTGCCCCAAGGTAGAAGAATGCTTTTCAAGCTCCAAAGAGATTTCAGCATGGCTTTGTTCCTCTAAATCAAGCAGTGACACCTTCTCAGTCAGCCCTTATTTAATTAGCTGCGTCCAGCATGCTGTGACCCAGTGCCCTCTGTTTAACCTTCACTGATAAGAGCAGGTCAAGGAGCATGTAAGTTTGAATATAAAAATTAAAGCAATTTTTCAAGGAAACTATATTTCCTTTTTAGCCAGAATTAATTGCCAAGTCAGTACATTGATTTGTTTCTCGAGACCACCTTCAATTGTAAAAACTGTCAACGTGAATGCAATCTACAGTATCCCTGGTCTCAGGGCCTGCTCTGCCAGTATGAATTCAGAGTGAACTTACACTCTGTGTACAGGCAGAATATCCTGACAGCCTTATTAGTATACAGTGAGATGCAGCTCGTGAAGAAAACAGTGGAGTGGCTCCCCTGTGTTCCTGCTGTACCCTGTGCCTTGCACAGAGCAGCTGGGTTGTGGCCCAGAAAGGGTGGGACATAATGGAAACACTGCCTTCTCTCCCTGGTTTTCTGACTCCACATGTTCCAGATAGTCTGGGAAAAACTCTCCATCTGAGGAGGCTGAATCAGTCCAATATCCTAAGTATCCACTGTGTGCCGAAATCGTTTTATTTAGAGAGATGGGGATCAAACCCAGGGCATCAAGCATGCCAGGCAAGTGCTCTGCCACTGAGCTGTACCTCTGGCTTTGCAATACTGTCTGATCCTCACAGTCTTGTGAGGTAGATGTTTTCTTCTTTGTCTTTCTTTTTCTTTTTGGTGTTACGGGACAGGGTCTATGAAGGGTCTATGCAGCCCAGCTGGTCTCAAACTCTGATCTTCCTGCCTCAGACTCCAGGCATGTACAACCCTACCCAGTGGAGACAGGTGTTCTGGGTCTGATTTACAGATAGGGGTACTGAGCCTTTGGAGTTTAGATGACTCATCTAAGTATGTGATGGATCCAGGCTCTGCTCAGAATGCCTCCCGAGATGGCTTTGCATTCCTGTGACAGTGGTGTGGCTCTTGTCGATCAGTTTTTTCTCCAGGTTCTTTTGTGAACCCCAGGGCTGCTCTCAGGTCACAGTTCTGCTGAGACGTTATCATGTCCTCCTCTTCCCAACTGAAATCTCTTCTCCTGCCCTTCACAAAGGTAACTCCTGGTATCTCACTCTTGACATAGAAATTGTCTCTATGAGCTAGAACACGAACTTCTCTGACAGCATCTACCATGCAAACAGTCCTTTTCTCCCCAGTGGACCACCGCTACACTGTGTGCACACTGTGTGTGTTTATCAGGCATCACATGCTTGCTCACATAATTTGCACTCATGGTGACTGTGTGGAGCGAGGTGTCCCTTTAGCTTGCTGACCAGTGTGGCAGTTTGCAAATGGCTATGGATCACTGACATTTCTCCCATGGAAAGGGGAGCCTCTTTCTCCTTCCTCTTCAATCTAGAAGGCTGAGGCTCCTTCAAACAATAGAGTGATTGACAGGTAGTAATTGATTACTGGACCAAAAGGCAGCCAGGTCCTTGTGAAGTCAGAGGGACAGAGGAGGAGGAAGTCCTAGCATGAGTCCTGCCTATGCTCAGCTCCAGGATAGAGGTCCCAGAGCTAGGGTTGAAAAGGGAATGAGAAAAATGGCTTTAAGATGGATTAAATGAGGATGGACAGACAGTACAGGGACAAAAAGAAAGAAAAAGCAGGAAGCACATGAGAAGATTTTGCATAAGAAATAGAGACGAAAGAAGCCAAGGTACTGAGGCCTGTGAGAACCAGCCAGGAGAGGCTGCTCTACATGACATGGGACATCTGATTCAGGGAGAGACTGAACAGTCCTGGCCACCTGCCATTACGCTTCAAAGCCAGCAGGGAGCAGGCTGGAGCTCGGCAGTGCTCCTGGGTGAGTGAGCAACACAGCAGAGCGGTGCAGGGACCACAGCTCCTGAGGAGCGTGACTTACTCCTGACATAGTGCACAAGGGCATGCACCCTGCAGCAGTATGGATTCAACCCTGGCTACCAGGCCCAAGAAACTAGAAGGTGAGTTTCTAGGTACTTGTGTTTTTATAACCTCTAAACCAGCCTGATGAGTAAAATGCTGGACATTCCCTGAGGACAAAATTAGGGTTCCCTGACTTCTAAGATGTTTCGAGACAGGAGACAGTGGACTTAGGTCTTCATAAATCACAGATGTTACTGTGAACACAAAGGCAAACATCACTGGCTTTTTCTGGGTAGATATCTCCTACGTAGATGCTGCTGTAACCTTCTAGAACTCCACATTTCACATGGTCACCATCTAAGGCTGGTTCGGCTGTTTTGGAAACAGGAATATACCAACTCTGAGAATTTCTGTTCTTGGAACAGATAAATCATTCTACAAAGCCAGGTGATTCTATATGCAGTGATAAAGCTTATTCCTCTTTTGAGTAGAATGACAGGAAGACATGAATTACAGAATTGCATATTTGCCAACAACTGTAAAAGAGAAGTGCTTTTTCCATCTCAGGATGGTGCAGAGCACTGTTTTCATATGTTTGTATGTCTATAACCTTTTCCTGTTGATCAAAGCTCTTTATCTAAATTATGGGTTCATCCTTTGCCAAGTTTGTTCCTTTTTTAATGAAATCACTTGACAGTTAATAAACTGAAGGCGAAAGTCTAATCCTGGGTTTGTTCTGTTCCAAAGGTTTGGTGTTTTTAAAAGTTGAATTTCCTAGGGGCCAGAGGGTAGCTCAGTGGTTCTGGCGCCTGCCTCACCAGCGCAAGGACCTGAGTTCGATCCCCAGTAACCACATATAATGCTGGGCGTGGAGACACGCCCACCAACAATCAATACCGCATACCACAATGCCGGGCGTGGTGGCCCACGCCTGTCATCCCAGCACTCGGGAGGCAGGGACAGGAGGATTGCTGAGTTCGTGGCAGCTTGCCTGGGCACCATAGTGAGCTCAGGGCCAGCCTGAACTACAAAGCGAGAACCTGTCTCCAAAAAAGCAAAAAAAAAAAAAAAAAAAAAAAAAAAAAAAAAAAAAAAAAAAAAAAAAAAGTTGAATTTCCTACATAAAAAAGTCTGTTTTTAAACTGATAGTCTAATAGGATAAAGCAATTTCTCTCTCTTTAGCTATAAAAATCCAATATATAGGAATTTATAATTTAAGTGTGCATGTACTTTACTCTGGACACAAATCGGTTAAGTCATTCATAGTCATTTGAAATAAAAATGGTGTATCTAATTTTGGTCCTGTTTTTAGAAGAAACTATGACTTCCCCTCCTGTTTAAAAGGGGATAGGAAGATAATACTTTTGTCTAAGGAACTCAGGTCAGAAAGCTGGTGAGAGCCACATGGCACAGGATGAGCCTTGTTGGAAGAGTCACAGGTAACTAGTCCCAGCTTGGTCCTGTGGAACTCTGGGCAAAGTACCAACTGCCAGTGTCTCCATCACTGATCTTTATGAGAACCGATGAGGAAGACATGGAGAGAAACTAACACAGTTCCCAGAAGACAGTGGCTCCATAAATGGTAGATGTATTATAATCCTATTAATTATAGTTTATAGTTTGTTGCTTATGCCCCCATCATCTTCACATTAAAATATGAACTCCCTGGTTGGGTAACAGTAACAAAAGCCATGGCTTTGGTACCTGGAAAGCTGGCAGATCCAGTGCTGCAAAGCTGTTGAAGAAACGCAGACTCTGGATGGCGACTTGGACGGTGTTCTGGGCATAGCTCTCCTTAGGACTGGCTGTGCCGGGATCCGAGATGGTGCCGTGGAAGAGGATGCAGTAGAGCATGTGCAGAACTCCCGCCAGGTCTGTGGCTTGAAGAGCAGCTGTCAGCCCCGTGGGGTCTTGGCGGTTATTATCAAATATACTGTATGACCTAACAAAGAAACGTTCAAGTCTCTCAGAGAAATCTAGTTAAGGGATGTTAGCATTTTTATAGGTCAAATGGAACAAGACAAGCAGACCGTTAAAAGCAAACCATCTGAGTTGTGTAATGAGGTAACAAGAAACCTCCAGGAACAGATGCAGCCCTCCCCACCGAGTATATGGGCTTCTCTTTTCTTCCTTGAGGATCGTGGGGAGCTGAAGCAAGGGCCACTGTGCTCGCTGCAGCTAGGGCCGGGCTGCTGTCATGTCCCTACACTCCACAGCCTCGGCAGGCCCACTGTGTAGTGCCTCTGTTGGGCAAATGGCACAGGGCTGTAAGAACTTCGAAGTCAAAAGCACAAACATTTCCTTTTGGATACACCAAAGGGGAGGCAGCCACCAGGAGAGCATGTAACCTCAAATACTTGGTAGTGCCCTGGTACATGGGGCAGATCCTCCAGCTACTTTCTCAGGCACTGTTCTAGCGTTGAGGGATGTGGCAAGGACTGTTGGAGACCAGAGTCACAAGAACAAGCAAGGGCGGGATTACATTGATGCAAATCACTGTGGCTGAGGCAGGGAGTGTTCTGGGCCACAACTGCAAGAAGAGGCAATTGTGGTGGGAAACAAAGTCTTAAAATCAAGAGGACAGTAGCAAGGGTTTGCTGAATCCACCTTGTTCCTGAACTCAGGCATCACAGAGCACCATGGACAAGAGCAGGCAGCCATGGTGAACAGCACTCACTTACCTTCTTTCCTTTCTAGAAACTATAAAGCCTCCTTTCTGAGGAGCCTCCTCCCCTCCCTCACTGCTTATGGGCTTCAAATGTCTGCTCCTTGTCTGCTCTGGCTTCAGGGTGCCCAGGCCCATGGCTGAGATGCACACTTTGTGTCCCTGGCTCCTCAGAATGGTTCAGGGGAGTACATGTCACACTCACAGGTAATGGGATGGGCAGACAGCTTCTGCTGGGGGGCCTAGAAAGAAGCCACTGCTTTTTCCTCTCTGGGATCTGAATCTGAGGAGATACAAGGTCTGGAGTGGTGAAACTCGATCCAGGCATCACACAAACCCTCAGGTCTCTCAGTACTTACTGTTCCAAGGCCTTAGGGTTAAGTTACAGACTCAGCTTTTTTTTTTTTCAGGAAGTGAAGTGCGAGGCCCTGCTTGGTGTCCTCCTTTAATCTGGCATGATCTGTACTGTACGACAGTGAGCAGCAGCAGCGCCCACAGTTACCCACACGGGATGGCAATTTTCCCTGGTTTTTAACTTGAACACAGGTTTTCCTCTATGGTCTGTCATCCTTCCAGCTGGAACCTGGTCCGGGAGGCAGGGATTAAAGATCTATGCTCGCCTCATGTTTTGCCCAAGAGCACTCACTTGAAAGACACCAGTAACTAAGAATCAGGATGTGGTGGTTGGCAGGTTTCTACTATTTTGTCTCCTTTTTAAAATTCGGACTTCTTTTTAGGACTATTTTATTCTTTTTAATTTTGTGTTGAGTTAAAGTATTTTGCCCATGACCACAAGTTATTAACTTTTGTTTCTTGAGTGTATCCTCTTTCTGATATTGCTAAGAATGTAATAATGTAGCCTGACATCCTTGTCTACCTGTTCTTTTCTCCAGGAAGCATCTCTTCTGAAATACTGGCATCTGTTAAGCTGGGGGTCTACTGGGTACTTTCACATTTTCACCTCTTCTCATTCTTACCAGTTTCCCATGGTTGGTTGGGAAGCTATTTTCTTTCCAGTGACACAAGAGACAACTAAGACCTGGGCAGATCTGGTGAGATGCTTTGGGTCACACAAATTTGTAAGCAACAAAGGCAAAGGACTACACAGACTCCTGACTCTTTTAAAGGCAGCACTTTGAACAGAGACCAAACAGAAGGTGACCTCATTTTCTCTCTGGGTTCTCCTATGTCAGGCTTCCCAATTAGCTCAATACTTTACAAGTGCATACAGACCATAACACAATCTTGTATCATATAATACAGAGAGACATTTTTGACTTGCAGAACTCAGTAAAAGCACAAGTTTAGGAGGACATTTATTCGATTACAGGCACATCTGAACCTTTACACAAACTCTGGCTAGCTAATGTCAGTGGGCCCTCACTTCCTTCCATTAAGGCCGAGAGAGTGAGAGGTCAGACCCTAACTAGAGACACGAGTGGAGATTAATGTGTCTGAGTTTATTATACAGGTTCCAAAAAGGGGCCTGTGTTTGTTTAAAACTGACTGCCTTTTAGAACCAGTGACAAGTCAGAGGACGTTTTTCCCTAAAACTAATTTCTAATAGGCTTTCATAATCTCGGGGACAAGTGACACCACTATTGGTGTGACGAGTTTTATTGCTGTGTGGCTGAGACTGTTGGCTTTCTTTCCCTTACTGCTTGTGCTGCTGCTAAATAATCAGCATCTCCTCATGTAGATATGCAGAAATAACTGCTCTATCACTTAAAACACTTTGAAGATTTAATCTGTCCAAGCTTTTATGAAAGGATACAAACTTACCATTTCCTCTTCCAAAGAAGAAATGCCAAAAACTGAATAAAGAGGGTGAAGGTCATTAGAACAGCTCCCGTCTTGTACCATCGTTTAGCAAAGCACTAGGCTGACAGACTGCAAACCAGCACAGCCTCAGTCTTTTGCAAATATATTCACAATGAAGTCAGAGTGTTGATTAGGAGCAGTAAGAACTCAGATGTGAAAATGGCTCAAAAATGCAGAGATTATGGGTTTGGAAAAATATTTATTGTAAAGTGAGAGAATGCAAGGGGGCTGGGCGGTCTGCGTGCTGCTCTTGGCTTCCTCAAAGACTAATGCAGACAAGAAGGGACTGTAAAGGATGTTTACTTTTGATCGAGCCTGAAATACAGATAATTTGTCCATGAACAGGCTACTGACTCCTGTTGGTCTTAACTGTCAGTTATAATCACTTTAAACCTAAATGTTTATAATAAAAAAGGTCTTATTCATATCAGGCATGAATTATAGAGTTTTCTTGAAAAAATACATGGAAGATGGAAAAAAATCTGATCTGAAATTCTGTGTACTACTCTCTGAGCTCTTCTTAATTTTACCATATTTCAAGGTGTTTTTGTCTGGTCTCCAGGACTATAGATATTAGTGGGATATTCATTTCTATTCGTCAAAGTTAGATTCCTTTAGGAAAAACTGTAACTGTAACTAATACTCCAGCACAGTGCCTGAAAATACTCTTTGCCTTATAGGAGAGTACAGCTGGGCAAAAAGGCAGTGATTTGTGTGGGCATGAAGCAAGGGCCACCCGTTCCATCTCTGGTATCAAAACCACTGTATATCCTGCCTTGTTTGACCTGAAACAGCAGCCGAGGTAGTTCCTGACTCCATAATCCCTCCTGTGTGTTCCTGGCTTATTTGCTCCCAATTTGGTCCCAATTTCCAGCTTGGTAACATTCCACCTGACCTCCTCCAGTGCTGCTGATCTTCCAGCCTGCTCTCTTAGCTGCATGGGTTTTGGCTCTACTCACGGCTTCAGGCATCTTGTAAGAATATCCCAAGAAAGCCCCTGAAACTGCAGAGCTGTAGTAAGTCTGCACATGTTGAAGTAGGGGGAGGTGGGTGAAGTTACTGTCTTTCCCAATGGTGGGTGAGAGTCTCACACAAAGGAGGGTGAACTGTTCTCAGTAGATTTCTGGCTTCTGGCTCTTATGTCTTGGACACTCTAAGAAAGCCTCCCTTGTCCAGTGATGCCCTCATTCATCAGGCCTGTGATGAGTGCAGAGAGGAACGATGCTGTCAGGGACCCCATGTAAAAAGCCAAGAAAATGTACTCTGGGAACAATGAGCTCCTATGATGTGCAAGGTGAAGGAAGACCAGGCCCCTATTTCAGTTTCCTACTGCTGCTAAAACAACTCACCATAAGCAAACCTGTGAAGAAGGGAAGAAGCTGTTCTGTGCTTTTGCTAGCTTCCCAAATGGAAGCGTTCATTGGTTTACAGCCCCATACTCCATGTCAAAGCCAGCAGCAGATCACCTACAAATCTCTGCTCAAAACTGATTTTTCTGCCTCTTTCTACTTATGAGGACCCTTGTGATTACCTGGATCTGTCTATATAATCTAAGACAATTCTTTCATCTCCTTAATGATACTCGCAAAGATCCTTAATGATACCAGCAAAGTCCCTTCAGTCACGCAATATACACAAGTTCTGGGGATGAGCATAAAGATATCTTTGCAGGGTCATTGTTCTGCCTGTCACAGTGGGCTTATTCATTCATTCAGCAGATATTTAGGAGCAGCAAGCACTTTTCTAGGGACTGGGCTTCAGCAATAAAACCTATGCCCTTATGCTCATGAAGCTTACATTTTAGTGCAAGAAGACAAATTAGTAAATATGTAATATCAAATACTGTATATGGCATGTCAGGGGTGATAAATGCTGTAAAGGGGCAGGGAAAACAGCCAGGAATTGAGAAAGTAGGGATCTGAGTGAGGGCACTTTATGTAGGATGCTCAGGATCTGACATATTAAATGTAAGTTCCTGGTAGAAAATGTGAGTGGGAATTCTAAGCGGAAATGCCTGTCAGTGCCTTGTTATGAATATGGCTTGTGCCTTAACCTCACTTGCCTGGTTTGATTTACTTTTTTCCAACCTATTTTCTTCTGTTCTAATTTTCTATTTTATTTCCCTCCAAATTAAAAAAATATGCATAGTTCTGTAAGCCATCTCAGATCATTTTTGGAATGAGGTATAAATCAACATGACAAATGTATCAGCCCCCATGTGCCTCTGCCATGTCTAACCCTGAAAAGGAAGAATTAACAATTTGCTATTATATATGAGCAAACCAGTTCTGCAAAGCTAACGAACCTGCCACAGGTCACAGAGCTTGGAGAGAAGAAACTGAACAGATATCTTTTGGAGGCTCCATGAGCTGGCCAGATTTTCATTGCTTGGGACTAAATACCTGATGTAGACAACTGAAAGGAGGAAGGGTTTTTTAATTTTCCATGTGGTTTTAAAAGGTTCAGGTTATGGTCAGCTGGCTCCAAACCAGAGATATTATGGTGGAAGGGTTTGGAGGAGAAATGCTGCTCACTTCATGGCAGCCAGAAGCACAGGACAGGGAAAAGCACCAGCAAGAGTCACACTCCTGTCAGGCGACAAGCTGAACTGTCACCCCACGCTTATTCTCTTCTTGAGGTTTTGTCCCTGCAAAGTTCTTGAGCCAGTGAGGGATAGACTGCAAGCATATCCTGAACATAGTGCTGTATGCAACCTGACAAACCTGTGCATGTATCTGTGGCGTCCTTTTACCCTCCTTTGCCATGGGAATGGAAACCCAGTGGAGAGACTCTCCTTGAACTTTGGCTTTAGGGGCTGAGGCCTAGTCACCTCCTCTTTCTCTGTCTACTACTGAGCACATGGGTGAGCACTCAGTTTGAACTCTACCAGCAGAATAGCTCTCTTTCTCTACTCATTAGTCAAGCAGGGATTTCTCTAAGCTAGGGGTGGGCATCTTTCGGCAATCTCTACATGTGCCATGCCCACATGTGAATGCAGAAACAGCCTAGAAGTCCCTGCTTCTGGATTCTTTTCATGCATATAGTTACTCCTCCTTTCCTTCCCCAGAGGTTGCTGGAGCTGTCTGGACATCGTACACAGAACTGCCAACTACTTCCATGGAGATAACCAACAGCAGCCTCAGCTCAAGGCCTGTGAAGATGCTCAGCCAATATCACCTCCCTCAGTTCCACTTGCTTGGGCTGTGATAGTCACTGTGTAGCCCACTTCCCAATCCCAGTGAGCTTTTGCCCAGGCCTTCTGAAAGCAAGAGACTTAGGATGCCAAGAGATAGGGTGACAGTAGCAAATAAGACACCATAGAAAGAGTAGAAGTCAGCTAAGTACAGGACACTGAGAACTCATTTATCATGGAGCAGGTTGTAGTGTGGTAGGCTGTATCTACGAATTTAACCCACAGTGATATTTCTAGTCTCATGCATTCCTCCAGGAGCTTTAAATTCTCATTAAGGGGCCAAATCTATTTCTCCTACTAGTGAAACTTCAGTGAAAAGAATGCAGTGGAAGTGATACTACGTAACTCTTAAGGCCTGGCCACAAACGGTGACCTGCCTTTCACTGGCGTTTCCACTATGGGAAGATTCTTCTCAGAGCTCAGCACCATGCTGTAAAGATGCTCAAACTTTCCTGCTCTTGGCCCACGTGGAAAGGTCCCACTGACTGCTGGCACTGACCACAGCCACAGGCAGAAAAGCATACACATGACTCCAACTGTAGGCTCTAAGGCCTCTGAAACCTAGACAGAGCCACAGAGATAACTCACCCTCTCTGTGTCCTGACTGAATTCCTGTCCCCACAGAATAGGTGAGATTAGTCAATACGTGTTTTATGCCATTACATTTTGTGGTAATTGGTTGGGGACATAGCCGAGGATCTAAATGCTTCACCCTGGTTCCTTATTGGGGGGGCTCCTGGGTCCCTTGTGACCTTCACTTGCTGCATGGTGGTGGGATCAAGGAGTTACATTCCCTTCTTGGCTTATAACTGTTACAACCATTTAGTTTTGTATTTTACATATGTATGAATATATGTATGTATATAATATATATCTTACATATATATTTATATTTTACATGTATCTATATGTATTGGGGGGGCCTTTGGTAGTACCAGGGACCAAACTCGGGTCCTTGTGCTTCCAACATTTTGTGGTAATTTATTATACAGCCTTCATTAGTGAAACAGTGTGAAGAAAAAGAAGGGCAAATGTAGGGGAAGATAAGAGTAATCTGAGGAGAGAATGGGGTGCAAAAGTCTGTGCTGCCAAGGGACAAGGAAGAATTGTAAAACCAGCAGCAGGAGATTGAGTGTAGTTTGGTGTAAGGAGATTGATTGATTGATTGATTGATTGGAGACAGGGTCTCGCTTTATAGTTCAGGCTAGCCCTCAGCTCACTATGGTGCCCAGGCAAGCCACTGTGAACTCAGCAATCCTCCTGTCTCTGCCTCCCGAGTGAAGGAGAGTTATTTTAAAGACCAGGAAAAATTTATTGAGAGAAAGATGGCTATTGTCTAAAAGAGACAGAAGGGGGACCAGAAAGTGTGTTGCTCTGGGATAGATCTTTTAAGCATCAAAAATTCACCCATGGGGGCCGGAGATTTAGCTCAGTTGTCCCAGAGCCTGCCTCACAAACTCAAGGCCCTGAGTTCAATCCCGGTAACCACATACAATGCTGGGCGTGGTGACTCATGCCCACCAGCCATCAATGCCACATACCACAGAGCTGGGTGTGGTGGCTCACGCCTGTAATCCCAGCACTTGGGAGGCAGAGGCAGGAGGATTGCTGAGTTCCAGGCTTGCCTGGGCTACATAGTGAGCTGAAGGCCAGCCTGAACTACAAAGTGAGACCCTGTCTCAAAAAAAAAAAAAAATTCACCCATAGACTAAAGATTTAGCTCAGTGGTTCCAGCACCTGCCTAGCAAGTGCACGGTCCCTGGTTTGATCTGGTAATCACATACAACAATACCAGGCATGGTGACTCATGCCCGCCAGTAATCAGTACCACATACC
This sequence comes from Thryonomys swinderianus, assembly GCA_004025085.1. Taxonomy (NCBI): domain Eukaryota; kingdom Metazoa; phylum Chordata; class Mammalia; order Rodentia; family Thryonomyidae; genus Thryonomys; species Thryonomys swinderianus. The sequence continues at coordinate 15,246 of PVIC010017651.1, forward strand.
ACAATGCCGGGCATGGTGGCTCATGCCTGTAATCCCAGCACTTGGGAGGTAGAGGCAGGAGGATTGCTGAGTTCCAGGCTTGCCTGGGCTACATAGTGAGCTGAGGGCCAGCCTGAACTACAAAGAAAGACCCTATCTAAAAAAAAAAAAGAAAAATGAAAAAAAAAATCACCCATGACAGAACAGACTTCTTAGTAAGTAATGAGTTCCCTGTCCCTGTATATGTTCAAATAGAAGCCAGTAGGATTACTGAAAAGATTCAGATCTGAACATAGACTAAGATTGCTTTTAGTAAACTACAAATGGCAGCAGCTTAGGTCTGGAGTAGGAGAGAAACGGACAGGGAGCTGCAGTCTGGAGCTGGTGTCTGAGAGACCATAGGTGGCAGCCGTTCCAAGGGATGGCATGGTTTGCAGGGCATGCTTCCTCCTGTGCCTTTTGTCTCTTGCTCAGATGACTGCTAGCCCTCTTCCTATGCCCCATGGCCTGACACATTCTTCACACAATACCTGCCTCACATGGTTTCTAACAGGTCACTTTCCTGCTCCAAGGCTCTTAACACCACTACCACATCTGGCAAATCATGTCACACAGGTTGCAAAGTATTTTTACATTTATGATCTCATTTGAACTTCTTAATGATCTGAGAGGCCTTCAGGTCACTGCCATATACATCTTGAAGTTCAGCTAAAGCACTCTATTTATTCTTCCTATTTTTCTGGTTTGAAGTCTTTGCTTATGCTATTTTATTGGTCTATCTTCTTTTCAATTCTAAATATTCCAGACATTCCCAGCTTTCAAGGCCAGGTGAAATTCTACCTGCTCTAGAAAAAAATGAATCCTTATAGACAAACAAGACTACTCTCTTCCTGTTTGAACTCCATCAATGACAGTGACAACAGTACCAATATTAAGCATGTACATGTGTCAGGTGATATGTTAAGTGCTCTTTATGTGTGACAGTCTGTCTTTGTCACTCTCTGCTTATACCATGGACACTGTACATGCGGCTGCTTTCTCCTACTGACTTCACAGGTCCTTGAGGATATGATCCATGGCTGAGTCATTTCTGCATTCTCCAATGCCTAGCACAGGGCCTGGCACAGAGTAAGTGCTACATAAATATTTGTTCAACAGATGAATGGATAGTTAAGTAGGCAGAATTAAAGTTTACCTTTACTTGAACAAATGGTTTGGAAGCATCCTGAAGCACTTAAGAAGTACTCCTTTATAGCCACATAATTAATGGGCTAAATTATAAGCCATTCTTATCTTTTTACAACACAGGTTTCCAGACTTTGACCAGTGTATTTTATGGATGTGAAAACAAGAAATACAAATATACCTAAAACAATAAACATCCTTTTGTGTAAAAATATTCTAGAATTCAGAACTGTTTTCTTCAAGTAATCATAATTTACAGGGCTTAACAAGCTATTTTTTCTCTCCAGAGTAGTCAGAAGGATCACAAATTCTTTCAGACTCCTTGTGCTCCTGCCATTGTGCCCAACACAGTTGTGAACACGGTGAATGACTATTGATTAGGTGAGAAGCTTATGTTGGTACAATTCAGACTTGCCCATCACTATTCTGATCCTATTAGTTCTGCTAAGAGATGTGAAAGCCATCTACTTCTTTTTACTTCTTGTAAGTCCAAGAATGGAAAATTGATAAGAATAAACAAAACAAAACAAAACAGGGACTTCTGAAAGTTGAAGTTAAGTCTGTTCAATTTTAAGTGATTAAGAATTATGGTTTGTAAACAATTTCCATATTAAAACAAGAACAATCCTTTCACTAGGGGATATAATTTCACTTTTTACTTAAAGAAATGCAAGTATATTGTTCAATCCTGATTACAGAAGCCACAGCTAGCACTTTTTTCCCCCTTGCTGAAGCAAAGATTAGCAACACCAATTCTGACACCCAAATTGTCTTTCAAACAGCTAGGGAAAAATTAGAAGCTTAGAGATACAATAGGAGGTTGGTGTGAAGTAGACCTGCTGTAATCACAGCACAAAGGCCTGGCCACCGGGGCAGACTCAGAGTGTTTACTCAGAGCTATGCTATCAATTAGTCTGCTTAATTATCTCAGGCTCAACCAGCTCAAAAGCAATTTTTGAAGGCCTCCCTTGCCTTCTCTTTGTCTTTTATTCTTGCTAGTCACAAAAGGCTTTGAGGACAAGCCTTCCTCTTCTCTCTGGCTGTGGCTGGTTTCTGGTAGCCAAAACAGGCATTACATGATTACTCCTATAAAGCAAACCCACAGGACATTTCTTCTTAGACGTGGCTGTGACCTAGTGTAAAAACTCTAGTTTATGTAATGAAATACTTGAGCAGGTCACTCTAGTTCATAATTTAGAAATTTAATTCCTTGAAGAAATGAACAATCTGTCAATACTAATAGTACACAAATCTGAAGTGGTCAAAAAAATTCCCTGTATTCTTGTGACCTGGTCATGTTCACAAAATGCTGGGAGAAGGAAGAGTAACAGACAAGCAAGTAGGGGTTATTTTTCTTATCTCTTTCAGAGTAGGAGTTTATAGAGATACTGCCACAATTTCTCAGGTAAATTAAGCCAGGAAACCATCTGGACTTTCTTCTAGAATAATCTGCTTGCATTAAGTACTACTAATAGAAATTTTCTAAGAATTGAAGTCAAAGAAGGAAATTATACTGGGGAAAACTGAGAATTCTTAAAAACCACTGGGTAAATCACTCTTACTTCTTTAATTTCAGTTAAATATGTATATAGAAAAAAGAAACAATTATATTATATATTCAGATATATATGGACTTAGATCTTTGTTTGGAAAATTGTTTGGAAAATCTTTTCGGATTTCTGATCTCCTATATGAAAAACTGCTTTTCTCTCCTTATCTGGAGACAACATCATCTACCATTTAAAATTTTCATGTCAAAACATGGGAATCATTCTGGATTCCACCCTTCTTTCCCTACATCGCTCTCTCCCTCACATTTGCTACAGCTCCTCTTAAGGTCTTTGCTTTTACTATGTCCTGAGCATTTCCCCCTTGAATCATAACCACATACGCGAATGCAAATCATGCATTTCTCCCTCAAATTGCTAATCATTCTGCCTGGTAGCCACTCCAGTCATTTACGCTTTTCAGAGGTGCTCATTCTGCAAGGGAAATATGATCCTTCCCAAACAGCTTTGGTGGATTGCACAGCTCCAGTCTAGCTAGCTCTTGTCTTCCTCTGAGCCGCCTAGGAGCTAACATTTATGGAGCTCATTTAAGACTTCATCTCCTGCCCCTTTCCAGCCACAGCTGCTCCAGTGTGGACAGGTCTTATAGAAGTCTTACAGACTCATCTCTCTCAGTGTGCTACCCCAAAGCAGAGCCTGCAATGGAGGTATAGGTACAAGTGGATTATTTGTAGGGAAGCGGGGAAAGGGCAAAGTGGTTCAAGGACCGTATTCATGGCTGGGCTCCTGTTTGGGGCCTCTGAGCATGTGTACAGAACTGTCTCTGAACTGTCCTGCTGAGGGCGAGGAAAGCTTTATTGTCTGAAGTCTCTCCTGGAGATGTTAGCTCCTTGCTCTTTGACAAACAGCTTTTTGTCCAGATAAGGTTTACTGGAAGAGAAATCCAGGAGGCTGTTGGCAGGTGAACACCAGGTGGGCCAAAGGGCCTGATAACATGTGCTGTACCATAAAGTGTGCTATTCTCTACTTCATTTTCTCTCCAGTTGTCCTGGATCCTTTAAGGTTTGGCCTATGGAAAGTTTTTGACCTCTTCTGGGAATGTGTTCTGCGCATACTACCTTTTGTAGTAGTATGGTGAGGCTGTGAGTCTGTAAGTCCCACTCCACACCAGTGACAACAGAGGAGCTGGAACCAAGCTGTGGTGACACAAAGCAGGTGCTCAATGAATGTCTTTGGGAGAAGAGCATGCCTGCTTAGAAAAGAGGATCTTGTGTCTTAGTAAACTAAGAAAATCTTCAAAGAAATGTAACACATGCTCCCATATTCTAAACACTAAAAGTCAAGACTATAGGCAGAAGGCTATGTTGTGTATTAGTCCTAATTTGGGTCATGCTTTCCTCAGTGGCTTTCCCTGTGAAAATGAGAGGCTATCAACAGCTTTTAGACTTCAAGTGACCTAATCTGTATGTACACAAAAACAACAGTCTACAACTATACCACATATGCAGATGCTGATGTTTGTGATATGCATTTGGCTTCAAGGGAAAAAAAAGGTACTATGAGATGCTGATAGGTTTCTAATGCTTTGTACACAGAAGAGCCAGGGCTAGAAGGCTCTTATATGAGGACATCACAAAGAAGGACATAAATAGGCAGCTTGGAGGTCTCTAAATGGGTAGGTGCCAATGTCTTAGGCAGAGCCCTGGAACTACTGCCAGCCTCTGTGGAGCACAGTGCTACCCAATCCTATTTTCCTGTTTTGTTTTCCTTTTCTCTGTTTAATTGCCAGCCTTGCCTGGTGGATTCATTCTGTTCATAGAATTATAATCCTTATTATCTTTCTAGAATGACCTTCAAAACATTTTGGAGTGTTGCTTTGGTGGTTATGAATTTCCTCAGGTGTTCTCTGTCATGGAAGTATCTTATTTCTCCATCAACTTTAAAGACAGTTTTGTAGGGAACATCAATCTGGGTTGGAGGTTGTTTTCTCTTAAGGCTTCAAATACTTCAACCTCTTCTTCATTTGAAGGGTTGTGTTGAGGAATCTGTTGTGATTCTGATGGGTTCTCTTTTATAGGTGATTTATTTCTTTTCTCTTACAGCTTTTAATATTCTGTTCTTGTGTTACACTACTTATCTGTATGTCACGTTCTTTTTTTCTGCTTGGGAAATTTTCTGCCATTACTTTTGTGAACAGGTTTTTTATGTCATGTGTGGTCTTCCTGCTTTTTCATTGACTTGAGTCAATCTTATGTTATTATTCTTTGGATCAAGTAGCAGCTATTGGATTGATTTCTGACGGTCCCTTACTATTTTTAAGAAATTTTTCTTTTGGGCCAGGGATTTAGCTCAGTGGCACTGTACCCACCTAGCAAGCACAAGATCTTCAGTTTGATCCCTGGTTCCAAAAAAAAAAAAAAAAAAAAGGAAAGAAATCTTTCTTTTCATGATTGTTTATCGTGCTCCTATCTCCTATATCTGATATTTTTCTGTCCTCACACTGGCTCATTCTTCCATGTATACTTTGAATGGAGTTTTCAATCTCTTGGACATCTGTTTGAAACTGTTTCATGGATTTCATTTCTTTTCTAGGTGGGGTGTTCATGGCTTCCATCCTTTTCCTAAGTTCTTTTTTTTATTTGAATCTTTATTGGTACATTATATATACATGTCACTATTAGGCTCAACATTGAGAACTTGTACTAGTGTATGACATGACTTAATTCTCACTTTTCCTCTTTCCCTACCCGACCTACAACCCTCCACCCCTGAATGCACAAGTTTTGTTTCCTTTTTTTTTTTGAGACAGGGTCTCACTTTGTAGTTCAGGCTAGCTCTGAGCTCACTATGTAGCCCAGGCAAGCCTCGAACTCAGCAATCCTCCTGTCTCTGCCTCCCGAGTGCTGGGATTACAGGCGTGAGCCACCACGCCTGGCACTGTGGTATGTGGTGCTGAATGCTGGTTGATTGCTGGTGGGCGTGAGTCTCCATGCCCAGCATTGTATGTGGTTACCGGGGATTGAACTCAGGACCTTGTGCTTGCGAGGCTGGCGCCAGAACCACTGAGCTAACCCTCCGGCCCTTGTTTCCTTTTTGTTAACCATCAAATTTTTTCTTTGATAATTTTGAGTCATTTATACTCAAATGGATGTACCTTAAGGACATACTCATAAGTGAAATACAGGCCACAGATGTGTAATATCATATCTTTTCTCTGGTATGAGAAACTGAAGATGTAAATAAGTTCTAGAATGCATGATCGATACTGTTTTTTTTTTAATCTGTGTCTGCTCTAGAGTCAATAAACATGTATTTTACTATGGTACCCAGTTATCTGATAAATTTTTCTGATTTTATTTTTTTCTACAGCCTTATTCATCTGCTTTGTTACTTCCATTGTTATCACTTCAGAGAGTCCAGGTGTGTGGTTTTTAACTTGTTCCACCTTGTTATCCCCCCTCCCCTCAGGTTTACTTTTGGTAAGCTAGAAATCCAGGCTTGCATCTTAAGTATCTTCTCATTTTCTATTTTTAAAAAAATTAATTTCTGGGTTAATTCTTAAAAATTCCTCATGGCAAATAGCTTTATTGTTAGTATTTAGAGATTTCTTCTAGGTGTGACTGCCTATTGGGTTTTGAATCTGTTGAAAGATTCCACCTCTTCAATTTATTGGATGAGAGGTTGCTGCCTATTTGGCCTAGTCCATAGTTCTTTGGCACTGGGTTTTAGAATTATTTTTGACTGTTAGGCAATCTCAGTCTTGGCACACCAGGAAGAACAACTGACTAGAACAATTATGTCACCTTGGACTAAGTAGTAGAATCAGCAATAACAATAGCATCAAACACAGCCCAGAAAATGACGAACTGTGGTAGCTGTTAATTTGCTACCTTTAACCATATGAACTAAATTTATAGTTATATAACAAATTCTAAAACAATCCAGAAAATTGTATGTAGTAAATAAACCCTTAATATGGTGATTTTTACCCTCAGGGTAGAAAATTTAAAAGAAACTGTGTGTGTGGGGAGAAATAAGAGTAAGAAGCAATTAGAAGAGAGGCTGGAGGAAGATTACACAAACTTTGGGAAACTGGTGAAGAAGACAGGAGGGACAGGAGAAGGAGGAAATAAAAATAAGAACAGAACAGAATAACAACAGAAAACTAGAAACTGTCTCATACACATATAAAGAACAAATAATTTAGACAAAACAAAACAAAACAAAACAAAATAAAACAAAACAAAAAACAAAGAAAGGAAAAAAGAAAGAAATGTTCACTTCAAGACGTGTCTCTGCTCTTACTGGCACAGACAGTGGTCAGATAGAGTCCAGATTTGTGTTGATTAATCTCAGGAGACCAGCAGTAGCTTTACAGCAGGGTAGTGGATAATTCCACCAAACCTGTACCTTTTTTTTTTTGGAGACAGGGCCCTGAGCTCACTATGGTGCCCAGGCAAGCTGCCGCGACTCAGCAATCCTCCTGTCTCTGCCTCCTGAGTGCTGGGATTACAGGCGTGAGCCACCACGTCCGGCATTGTGGTATGCGGTGTTGATTGTTGGCAGGTGTGTCTCCACGCCCAGCATTATATGTGGTTACCGGGGATCGAACTCAGGTCCTTGTGCTTGCGAGGCAGGCGCCGGAACCATTGAGCTAACCCTCCGACCCCAAACCTGTACCTTTAGTTCCACTGAAGTTCAGGCTGGTTTCTGGCTGTGAGACTAAAACTTGATTTGTTCAGTCTCTAAAATCCCATCTGTCTCCTGCTGGCCTGAATTCAGTTCTTGGCTCTCTGCCGACTTGAATTCAGCAGTTCTACCCTGTTACTAGGAGTCACTAGACAGAGCCAGCAGTTGCTCTGAGTTACAAGCTCAATTAGGCCCTCTCTAAGGTGGCTTCCAGTCCTTTCCTAGGGGATGTCTGAACCTGAATTACTCAGCAGCCACTACAGTCCACTGAGTCTTTTGCTCTGTTCCTCTGGTATTTCTCTGTGGAGGACTCTTACGTCACCAGTAATCATTGTGTATCTGCAGATTCAAGGCACTCCTCCCATGTAGTAAGTCAAGACTCAGGGAGAAAGTGCCACTTGCCACTTCCTTTGGCACTGAGCTCTTATTCTTTGCTCTCTCCATGTGCTACAATTCTCAGTTCAGGTCCTTCCCTCCTTTTTCTCTTTGTCCCATTGCTATATTCCAGCATCTGTACAACAAATCTTGGAAAGGTCATTTTTTTGTTGCTCACCACTTGCCTTCTTGATTGGAGTATCCCCCTTTATTCACCAAAAACTCTGAAAGAGGGGCCCCAAGCAAGACTAAGAGACAGGAACTCAGAGCAGGTAAATGATGAACATCACTACTGTGTGGATATGTTGTCTTGTGCCATAGGCCAGCCTAGATTGGGCCTAGACCTTGTTACTGCTATGAGGGCTCTAGGAAAACAAATCATTTGACTCCTGAATCTCAGTGGAAGAGGGGTTGGATGAACTCCGAGGTCTTTTGATAGTTAAGTTTGTGACAATCAATAAGAACATACTCTGGAGGAGCATATGGCCTCCAGAAATGAGAAATGTGGTATATATCTCAGTCTAGAAAGCCAATGACAAAGAAAGGACAAGGAGGAACTAGGGCTAAGTGATGCTTGGCATTCCCGTGAAAGGACCCAAAGATGGGTGAAAGTCAAGAAATGTTCCAAAAATTGAGCCTTACCTTCTGGTGACAGCAAAGCAGAGTGTGCACATCCCATGGAGGAGCCCTGCAGCATGCTGCAGAAACACGGCCATCTTCGGGTTCTCATCCACTGGGCCTTGCACCGAAAGGAAGCAGCCACATAGTTTGTCGATTAGGCCCATGCTCACCACATAGCTGGAAGCCGGGGAGAAATGTACGTCATCGTTCTGTATGGGCTAATGTATCTGCACACCCACTATTTACCTTACTCTATCCAGGTTTGGACCCCTCCAGCAAGCAGACACTGCACAGGTTTAAGTAAAGCATCTCAAATGCCAATTTCCTTAGATTTAGTCCTGATTAATTACTATTTCTGTAATTTTCCTCTCTTTCTTCCTTTTTAGTTATTTTAATACTTCTTATAGTACTAGTGAGCTCAATTTGCCAGAATGCAGGGATTTAGATGTGTGATGCTACCCAGATGCTCTTGTTATAACTCAAATTTCTAATGCCAACTGTGGGTTCCATTTTTAAAAACTCCATCCCCACTAAAAGTGAGCATAACAAACACTGAGAATCTAATTGCCTTATGTTATGAAAAGTACCAGTCTTGAGAGTTGACAATAACCTTAAGAAGTTACTTTCATCTTTTTGGTCCAATAAATAGTTTTCTAAAGCTTTTTATTAAACCTAACTAAAAATAGCAGTTTTTATTAGTCCACAAAGCAGCAGTCTTGAAAGATATTTTCAGACTACAAATGACCTTGTGGAAATACAACCTCAGCTGAAAGATTTTGTGCAGATTCAGTGTTTGCATTTACATGTATGAAAAGGAGAGAACTGAAATAAAGCAGTTCTGAAAATGAGCATACTACATGTTCATTACAGCAATATATACAAAGGAGTCAATATTTCTGCTTGTAAATACATTGTGATCCCCATTACTATTAATTTAGCAATACATCTTTGTGCAAAAGGAAAGAGGACACCAGTAATTCATGGTTGGAGTCCCTTTCAAATTTTTAGAAACTATAAAATAATACTTCCTATCTCTTTTCACATTAGAAAATGCGTCTTCAACAGGCTTAAAATTGCTAAGTATAAAATGACGATCACCAGCCCTGTTCTAAGGAAATGGGTAGATTTATACACATTAAAGACCTTAATATAATCTGACTTAATAGAATCATACTTTCAAAAACTGGCTTTTACACTGCATAGGACTTTTCAATTTAGCGTTTTTACATGAATCACTTCAAGGAGTTACTGGAGAATGCCACAAAGGAGCAGACTGTGAAAGCTTTGTTTTTTCTGCCTAGCATATTCTACTTTCCTGTTTTCTGTGGGCTGTGGGGACTGTTAAATATGGCATCCTGAAACCAGGTGTATGTGGTGCAGGACTGCCAGAACACTTATCTCCTTGACCAAACTGACTGGTCAGGGTGGGGACAAGACCTAGTAAAGGCCACTCTATCTTGACTGTGGGATTAATGCCTGACTATAGCCGGAACTTGTTCCACTAGGGTATCTAAACAGAAATATGCAAGACTGGAAGTTGCTGGGGGTCAACTTATTTGTTATTTGGAGAACATCTGCTGAAAAAATGAGTGCAAGGAGACACATGCAGAGTTGACAGTGAGACAATCCTAACAGCATACTTTTAGCTTTGGTGTTTAACTCCAACGTTTCCTTCTTTGCATAGTCACAGTATGTGTCAAATCAGGACAAAACATGGAGAGTACTATTGATTAATCTATAGTCAATATTCTTATTTTACTGACTGTCACAGTTATAACCTTCACAGGTTTTTTTTCATTCTCTATGATGACATTCAGGATCACATGTTGACTTTACCTGCTAGATCTTTTCAGTCTTCTTGTAAAGTTTTTCATTTTTTTTTCTGTCTTTAGTGATGCTGACTTTTTAAAATTTAATTTTATTTTTTTTTTGAGACAGGCTCTCACTCTAGTTCAGGCTGGCCCTGAGTTCACTATGCAGCCCAGGCAAGCCTCGAACTCAGCAATCCTCCTGTCTCTGCCTCCCAAGTGCTGGGATGACAGGCGTGAGCCACCACGCCCGGCGATGTTGACTTTTTAAAACAGTGTAAAGCCAGTTGTTTTGTAGAATGTTCCTGGTTTGGGAATGACTGATTTTTCCTCATGATCAGGTCAAGGTAATGCATACTTTTTTTGTTTTTGAATAAACAGGCAGGAGGAATCATTTTTAAAATGCAGCCTTTGTAACTCTTGACCAAGAGTAAATTTAATAAAACTTGATTTTATAATTTTGAAAATTAAAACATTTAAATGTTTTTTTGTATCGGAGATTGGATAAAAATTTAATTCTTAATTGACATAAAATTATATGTTTATACCTGTGATGTACCCTGTGATGTTTTAATATATTTATATATTCTGTAATCCTTAGATAAAGGGAAACATATTTATCTTCTCAAAAACCATTTTCCTGTGGTGAAAATATTCAGAATCCTCTTTTCTAGCTTTTTTGAAACATACAGTACATTCGCATTATCTATAATCACCCTAGTATATAACAGAGTACCAGAACTCATTTCTGTTATTTAACTAGAACTTAGTTCCCACTAATCAACCTTTCATATGTCCCTTTCTTCACCTGCTCTCTCCTGCCTCAGGTAACCATTATTCTACTCTCAACTTCCATGAGACCAACATTTTTAAGTTTCCTAATTAAGTGAGATCATGTGGTATTTGTCTTTCTGTGCCTCACTCATTTCACTTAACATAATGATCTCTAGTTACATCCATGTTATTGTAAATGATAGAATTTCAACATTTTATAGTGGCTAAATAGTTTCACTGTGTACTTGTACCACATTTTCTTCATCCATTTGTCAGTTGGTGGACACTTAGGTTGGTTCCCTTTTTGGCTGTTATGAATTGTGTTGCAATAAACATGGAAGTGTAGATGAGTCTTCAACATATTGATTTCATTTCTTCTGTATATGTCACAAGTAATGAGATTGCTGGATTACATGGTAGTCCCATTTTTAACTTTTTGAGGAATCTCTGTACCACTTTCACTAATGGTTGTATAAATTTATATTCCCACCAACACTGTGTAAGTGCTCCCTATCTCCCCATCTTTGCTAACATTTACATTTGATCTATTTGATAACAAATTCTAATTGGGGTAGGTGATATCTTTTTGTAGTTTTAATTTGTATTTCTTTCAAGATTAGTTGTTTTTAGTGTTTTTTCATGCATCTCTTGCTCATTTTTTTTTTTTTTTGAGTCAGGGTCTCACTTTAGGCTGGCCCTGAGCTCACTATGTAGCCCAGGCAAGCCTCAAACTCAGCAATCCTCCTGTCTCTGCCTCCCGAGTGCTGGGATGACAGGCGTGAGCCACCATGCCTGGCTGCTCTATTTTTTTTTTGAGAAATTTCCATTTAGTTGTTTGCTATCAAGTTCCTTATATGTAGATATCAAGCCTTTTTCGGAGTTTACAAATACTGTCTCTTGTTCTCTAGGTCAGTGGTGCGAACCTATGGCATGCATGCCACATCAAGCTGT
>PVIC010017652.1:0-32490 GCA_004025085.1 Thryonomys swinderianus
TGAGTAGGTCATATTATTTAAACAAAGATAGAAAAGATAAGTTTAAAAGTTGGTAGTATCTTCTCCATTCTCTACAAAACTTTTAAAATCTATTCAGCCATCATCTCTTTTGTACTAATTCAGTTATAGAACTCTTATTATTTTGTTTTTGTATGTAAATATGCATATTTTCCTATTTTCTCATTTATTGATATTATATTCATAGACATTTATATCTGCCTAACAGATAGTAGATAATGAAGGTTGGCTGGGTGAAGGAGAATTTGACCATTACTTGTAAAATACAATTCTTTCACTTGTTAAAAGACAGAATCAAGATCAGAAAAATTTTTGAAGAACTCAAGGAACTATGGATATGCCAAACAACTGGCTAACTATATGATTATATACTTGAATTGCAAACCAGATTTTATCAAGGAAAACTAGGACCAATATCAAAGACCCAAAGAGGCAGTGACATATTTAACTTAATATGAATATCAGAGTCCAACACAAGCTGCTGTGCTTGTTGATACTGCATGATGAATTGCTCCAACACTTAAGTGATATAAAATCACAACCAGGAAGTGGGCATATCAAATCTTTGTATTTTAACTTTACCACACAAGCTCTACCATCTTCTATTTGAGTAGCCAAGGAAAATTAGTGCTTCAAGGGTTTTTTTTATTGTGTGTACAAAATGTGGTCCTTATGAGGATTAAGTAAAATGATGAATACAAAGCATTTAGTACATAGTAAGCTTTCAGATATGCTATAAGTATTATGAGAAAAATATATGGAGAAAATCTTTAAAAGTAAGAAATGATATCTATCAACTATATAATCTTGAATATTGGAGGAAAAGTATTATTCTTTTTTTTTTTTTTTGCTTTTTTTTTTTGAGACAGGGTCTCGCTTTGTGGTTCAGGCTGGCCCTGAGCTCACTATGGTGCCCAGGCAAGCCGCCGTGAACTCAACAATCCTCCTGTCTCTGCCTCCTGAGTGCTGGGATTACAAAATATTATTCTTTTTAAACTTTTCTTTAAAAATATTTTGTGGGACTCCACTATCCAAGCTCAACATACTTTTTAAAGTACTAACTCCTAATAATCTTTGTGAGAAGTCCTTTCCAGTTCCAATCATCTGACTAAGATGTGAACAACTCATGTGTTAATAACTGGGCAGTAGTCTCCATATATATATGTATGCATATCTACTTAATATTTTCTATAATGATATACACTTTCACTATTCCATCAAAGAAATAACAGAAAAGGTTTATTTAAAAAGAATCTGTTAGTTGTTGAATGGTTGACATTTTTTCAGTCCTGGGGGTCAAATTAAGGCTTCTTTCAAACATTCTATCACTGAGCTGTACCCTCCGCATTGTGATATGATTTACTAGACTAAAAAATACGAAGAGAAAGAATGATTTAATATTTATTTAATAGAAAAGCCAGAATGTTAAAGACTAGTCAACCCTTAGCTGACCTCTCATATGGATTCAATAGTTAGAAATACAATTAGTAAAGATAGAAATATCAGTAATATTGGTGGAAAAAATCATCCTTGTAATGGCTTTTATAAATTTATTAGTAATTGATTTTTATAATAGTATCCAGTGTAATATCTCTCTCAGGCCTTTGTCTTCTTCCCAACAAAGAAATATTTGAATTCAATACAAGATCTCTTAACACATAAATCTATTAAAGGATTAAATTAATAGAAAACACTATATAGCATGTCTATCAAATGCAGATTGTTCTTCACAGAGAGCCCTGAGCAACTTCTGTCTGTAGGGCCCATTCTTTCAACTATAATCTCTGACACATTGTTTGTCTTCCTGAGAAGCTATGGCAGACATTGGTTGGCAATCACTTTCTGTTGAAATGTCTTAGGCTTTCTGGAAAGTTCCTTCATGTATGTATCTTGAAAATAATCAATAATTTCTTATTAGCTCTTGGCCCTATGAAATCATCTTTTCTTATCTCCAGAAGCCCTGCTCCATTTCTCTGAGTGTTATCACTTTTCCCATAATCTTCCAGCAAACAAATGATTGAACAGGAGAAATAGTTGCTGTGGAACCCAGAGAGTAATGAGAACTCTCTCAAATTTTGCACAGGATAAGGGAATATAGGTTCTTTGCAAAAGAACACCATCTTGTTTCATCTTATCTTGAACAGCACAATGTCTCCTCGTCCCTTTACTAGACTTTTTCTTCTCTTAATGTTCCTTTACAATGCATCCCTGTATCACAATCTCATTTTGGAAGATGTACTGTGGTGTGCACAAATTAAAAGGGAAAACCCAGCTCCAAGAGCAATAACCTGACTTCAGTGAAAAAAAAGTGGTCAGTCCAATTAAAGATGAATAGCAATGAAGCACAAATGAATCAACTAACAACAAAATCTCTTCTTAGTTTTCCTGGAAAGATTTTTATGTGTACTGTCTTCTTCAAATTCCAAAGTATTGTTTAATATCCTTTCAGACATACTGTTTTGTTACACTGGTCAATATTCTTTATTGACTAGGAAGCTACTTTTAGAACATGAGCTCCTTTGCTTCCTGCCCCTTTACCTAGCAAAATAGTTCCTTAAATAAGACATTTCCATAATCAGATTTAGTTTACTTTTTAAGGGTGTCTTTAGAGATAAATGTGTATTTGAATGTGTGTACATATGTGTATTATAAATATGCATATGAGTTAAAGAATTGGACATCATTTAAGTTAATGTAAGCACTCCTTCATTTACTAGTTGTGTAGTTTTAACTCATTTTCCTTAACTGTAAAGCAGGAATAGTGATAATATCTTCCCCCGATAGGATTATGAAGATTCAATGAAACTTGTTAGAAAGTGCTTGATAAATACATATTACTCAAGAAAATTTGGCTATGATCATTGCTTACATTTTTTTTTCTTTCACAGTTTTACTAAGGCATATCCCATACAATTATTATTCCATACAATAATCCTGTGGATTTTTAGGTCACAGCAATACCCTTGATTCCAGAGGTCAACACTACTTATTACCTAATGTGTGTTTTCTACTCACTGTGTAGACCAGGTAAGCCTCGACCTCAGCAATCCTCCTGCCTCTGCCTCCGGAGTGCTGGGATCACAAGTGTGAGCCATCACACCTGACATTGTGGTATGTGGTACTGATTGCCAGTAGGTGTGAGCTACCATGCCCGGTATTGCTGTATGTGGTTACCGGGCATTGAACCAGGGACCTTGAGCTTGCTAGGCAGTCACCAGAACCACTGAGCTAAATCTCCAGCCCTAAGACACATTTTATACATAAGTAACATTGGAAAAATTCTATGCTGTGGATAGAAAATGTAAGTAGTTTTCATTTTTTTGCTTAGAAAATAATTTTTGTGAGGTTTTAAGAAATACTGTGAAATTTGACATTTTGGAAATTGAAGAACTAGTCCTAAATTGTTCATAATAAAACCGCTGATTTTTCAGGTTGTTTGGTGTGGCTGAGGCTGGGAACTAAAATTCTTTGGCGTGGCTTAGTCTAAAATTGATAAGAAGTAGTCACAAATACCTAATTCTGACAAAGTTGCTCTATCCAATTCTGTACCTGAGCAACACAGCTTCTTACATGAAAGAACAAATTTATGTAAAATCAAAATGACTACATGAACCATACTTAGGGCAACAGAAATTAGAGCAATAAGGAAAATGACATAAACTTCAAAGGTTACAGTTAAATTTCCATCCGATATGGTTTGCTGGGCTTAACCATGCCATGGCTTTGTTCCCCCTGTTATTTTTAGATGAATTTTTTCTGTTAGATTTTGTGTTTTCCATCAACTTTAGATCTCTCCCCTGTTCCATATTACAGGATTTCTGGAAAATCCAAACTATAAATGTTGTTTATGAAAATTAAACAGATATGCCTGAGATGTCAATGCCCAACTAATCCCAATACAAAAATTCAGCCATTATCATTTTAATTAAATTATCATCTTTAGTTTATAGTATTTCATCAGAAAAGACAAAGGTATCAAAAGTGGACACTAAACATTAAGAAAGCTTTTATCCTTAATACATTTAATATAGTATATATCAGTATGTGATTACCAAATAAGCTAATAATTTTTTTAAAACTTTAGAACAAAATTTCACTATCAAAGAAAACTTTCAGTAAAAACTTGTAAACAAAAGCTCTGTATAAAACTGAAAACTTTTTAAAACAAGAAATACTTCTAAAATTACTCTAAAGATAAGTGAGATAAAATATTTTTCCTTTCAAGAGTTTTTTCTTATGCAAATATAGAAAATATGATGTATAGTACTGAATTAAACTTATAGACTATTAGCCTTCCATTATTTCTCTAAACAATTTAGACAAAGTCAAAAGGAAGAAAAGCAAATTTTCAAGTCAAATATGTATTGTGTGCACATTTGTGAAGTCATTACCCACTTCTATTTCCTAAATCCAATTCTCAGATATATAGCCATCAAAATACATGACAAACACAGAAACTTATAGAATATGTAGATTAACAAATTATTTTATTTCATTTTGTGCTCTAAAAGTTAGTTTCATGTTTCTATTTCTACTACAGTTGGGCATAGATGAGATTAAGTGAGGACATTCCTTAGTCATTTGTCCAAGTTTGTCAAATTCATGGTTTTATTTGCATATAGGATAAGGCCAATATTTTAGTTGGTTCAGTAAATTTTGTTTGTAAGTTACTACTAGGTTCTCTATCAAGAGTTACACCTCGGAGACTCAGTCAAACTTTCTTTCAAAATGTGAAGAAGAAGAAGACTCATCTACCACTAAGGGTGAACCTTAATTAAGAAAAATGTGATGTGGAGGAAATCCCCCTCAGAAGGAGGCAGGAAGTTGGATGTGCAAACTTTGTGGTAAAGCTCTAAGGGAGGATGTAACCAGAGAAACACAGCACGCTTTACAGTATACGGGACACTACTCCAGAGATTACATCACACCATCCACCAGGTGGCAAAGACCAGGAGAAAATGATTTTTGAGCCAGGTGTGGTAATACCAGTACTTGGGATGCTGAGGTAGGAGGATCACCAGGAGTATGAGGCCAGCCTGGGGAAGACAGTAACACATTAAGGCCAGCCTGAACACATAGTAAGACTGAGAAAGAAAGAAAGAAAGAAAGAAAGAAAGAAAGAAAGAAAGAAAGAAAGAAAGAAAGAAAGAAAGAAAGAAAGAGGGACAGAAGGAAAGACAAAATGATTTTTTAATTGAATTCTTTATTGGTACATTTAATATACAGCTCATAATCACACTCAATATTGGGGAATTTGTACCAGTATATGACACGAGTTAATTCTCATTTTTACCCATATCCCTACCCACCCCACAAATGCCCACCTCCTATACTCAGATGCTTTCTTTTTCTTTTCAAATCATATTTATTCTTTCCCCTCATTACTTTCCCCCACCACATTCTCTTTGAATATTTTCTGTTTCACAAAATCTATCATACATTCTAGAACTCATTTACATCTACAGAAAATACAGTATCTTTTCTGTGGTATAAGAATCTGTAGACAAAATGACTTTTGAAGTCCTCTCTCCACAGGGAGTTAAATTGCAGAACACAATTTAATCTAGAAGCTGTTTCAATGGGCAAGTATCTGTCACTTTGTCACTGATCTCAAAATTGAAAAAGTCCATGGAAAGGGCTTTGGCATAAGTACCCTTCCTCTATCTTTGGAAAGAGGGAGGGAGAATTCCTGGGGAGGAATGAGGGAAAACCAGCTCAGCCTTAAGTCTAAACCATCCCCCAGGACAGAGGGGGATTTCTAGTGTCAGGATGAGGCTTGTTTCAACAGAAAGCAAGCTTCCTCTCCAACACAAGCCCAAAAGATCAAAAGTTTAGGGGTAGTGCCCTTCCACTCCCCCATCATACAAAATATTATCACATAAAGAGGGCTCAGAATTGCCTTTAGCTAGGCTGAGGCCTGACTTTACGCTAATTGAGATACCACCTTCTCCAATAAGGTTGGGTTCTGGACCCAGTGATCTTAGTGAACCTTGTCAGACAGTGTCATGACATCATGCATGACACAAGCACGCCCCTAGCAAGCACGCCCCTCACCCACTCCCACCACCTAGCTCAGGGCTCCACCCCCTTCTGCCTGTTATTTGTTTCAAGGGCTCACCTTTTTATAAATGAAATTCTTCTAAACTTTGGGTATCAAGTATGAGCTATGACAGGAAGGTTGTGTCCTGAGTTCTTAAGGATCATATAGTCATATTCAATCACAACTTACTGATAAGTACAAATGATATGTATACAGGCTTGTCTTTTCTAAAATTCTTAAAATATGGAGTGATTGAGAAAGTACTTGGAGACAGTTTTTCAAACCACAGCTTTCTTCACATGTGGTGCTATGACTGTCCCAGTCAAAAACTCCATTCTTAGATTAAACTGAGCCAAATGAAATGGAATGTATAGCCAGATGAGCCTGTATTGCACATTAAAGTCACAGTTGTGACTTTGCTTAAGTATTTTATCTCTTTTGCTTTTCATATTCTCCTTTATAAAATGGGGATAATTCTAATTTTAAGAAGTTTTGTTGAGGATTAAATGAAACATTAATGTAGAGTATTTATTCAAATATTCTAAATTGCTATACTGAATATCTCTTCCTTAAATTTAGCCTTCTACACCTCTGTCTTATGGAATGCTTGTGAATAAATTTCCTTGTATGTCTGACAATTTCTTCCATTCCTTTACAAAACATCTACTACAGACTAGGTAAAATGGTAGCATCAGTTGATCTAAAAAGAGTAATACAGAGCTCATCCAAAATGTGGAAAAAATCCTTGGGATATTCAACATGGTTGAAAAGAGCGGAGCCACATAGGAACTAGAGGTAACTGGAAGAAAGGGAGGGACACACAACCTGATGCAAGAATTAATCTGAAATTAGAGACTTGTAGCTCAAACAAAACATAGGCACAGTACTTCCTGAAACAGGATGTCAACACACAAGGCTGCAGTGGTTCAGACTGATAAGCAAGAATCGCCATGTTGGAAATCTCCAAGAAAATGACGGACTACAAAAGTGTGGCTAACTCATACCACACAGGATAGATTTCGGATATAAGGCTCCTTTCCTCTTCTGCCTTCCTCCACACAGACAACACTGAAGCCTGGCAGGACATTTCAAGGCACACACAAGGGCGAGCAGCCACGCTCCCTTCCCAAAGAGCCAGCCATGAGCCATTTCTTTTTCTACTGTGTGCCTAGTAGCTAACTGGATACCCTAGTAAAAACAAAGTTAGGGAACACAGTGCAGTAGAGGTAATGAAGGAAGTGAGCGGTGACCAGTGGTTTGAAGAAAAGATGCAGATGCACAGCATTGGAACAGCCTTGGGAGTTTGGCACTCAGTTCTTTAGAGAGGAGAGTGACGTGGAATTGAGCAGCCTTGGCATAGCTATAATGGCAGCATTGACAATACCCCATGGAAGACAGGAAGTAACCAATGGAATATGGGCCTGGGAGCAGCCCTGGTCTGTCTCTTCCCAAGGTTGCCATAGCAACTGGGAGAGTGACATAAATAGCCAGGGCAAGTAAACATGGGTGGGCCACCCAAGAAACATCTGGAAATCTGTGAGCTGAAGCCTGGCTCCAGATCTCATAACCAGAAAGCAAAATCAATCTGCACTCAGCAGAGATCCTACTGCAGACTTGGCTGGGTTACACAGCACAGTTTTGGAACAATATCTGCCTTGGACACTGCCACAGAACTGTGGGCACCAAAGGAAATTTTACTTTGCTCTGTTTTCCTTTTTCTATCTAGTTTATTTTTTAATGTTCCTTGGGTTCTTATCATTTGTTTCATTTTATTCATCTCCTTTTTCTCAATTATTTCCCTTGAGTTTATGATATTTTCATGTGAGAGGTCTCTTGTCTTTCTGGTTCACTTCAATACTCTTTTTCTTTTGTTTCATTTCATTTCATTTTCTTTTCTTTTCTTTTCGTTTTTGAGACAGGCCCTCACTTTGTAATTCAGGCTGGCCCTGAGCTCACTATGTAGTCCAGGCAAACCTAGAACTCAGCAAACCTCATGCCTCTGCCCCCAAGTGCTGTGATTACAGGCATGAGCCACCACATCCTTCCGGCACTGTGGTATGTGGTACTGATTGCTGGTAGGCATGAGTCACCATGCCCTGTATTGTTGTATGTGGTTGCCGGCATCAAACCAGGGACCTTATGCTTGCTAGGCAGGCACCAAAACCACTGAGCTAAATCTCTGGCCTCCAATATTCTTTTTCTTTATCTTCATTCTTTTTCTCTTGGCCTCTTTTCTAGTTTCCCAAAACATAGGTAGTATGAGAACATATTGAAGATGTGGCTGGAGGTACATCTGAAGAAGATTAAAATTGCCCTGGCAGATATCTGCCTACTTCCTAAACGAGCAGAAGCTTGAGATTGCTGGTACCGCCCTTTTGGGCTTTCCCGTATAGATAGACCATTATCTCCTTGGTGGTGGGCCATCCTCCTCCAACATTAAGACAAAGATCACTAAGACTAAGACTCCTAAAACTAAGAAGACTTAAGAATAAGACTACAGGTTAATGACCAAGGTTAATGATGTCATCCATACATTTTTTTACTATTAGGTCAATATTACCTAAGTGACTATAGTTATAAGTGATTATAGTTTTCGCCTATATTGTATCCATCTCATGACTTTGCTCTGTAAAACTACCTTTGAGAAGTAGGCTTGTTGACAACCCGTTTGGGACTCCTTCAGTCTCTCAAGAGTTTTTTTTTTTTTTCCCATTCCTATTCCCCAATAAACTTTCCTACTCTCAACTTCCATTGTTCCTTAGAATTCATTCTTCAACTTCAGGGAATATGAACTTGGTGTATCTGACATCTAGCAAGTTGGGAGTTACACCTATTCCCCCTATATCAAAGGTACCAAATTAATATGTACTACAGATTGTCTGTTTTTAGGGTGTTTCATGCCATTGTTATTGCTAATTGTACTACTTTAGCCAGGATGTTATATATGTTGCAATTATTCCTTTTCCCTTGTATGACAACACTATAATTGTCTGGAGTCTTAACCATCCTCACAGGCCAGTACCAAAGGAGCGGGTGCTGAGCAAAACAGAACATTTTTATCCTTAATAAATTTTGAAGGTAGGGTCTTGGGACTCAGAATAAACCTCTGATCAATAGACATTTCCTAAGGAAGACTCCAGATTAGCAATGAAGCTATCAGTCATAAGAAATTTACAAACATCAACACAGAAAACAAAATAAAATTAAAAAATAGAAGACGACAAGACACCAAAGCAAAATATAATCCCTGAACTCTAGCCAACCCATGACAAGATAGAGGAAATTGGAAGCCACTGACATGAACCTTCTCAAATGATAGCAGCAGAAGTAACAAAAAAATGACAGGTTATTGCAAAAATAATCTCTCAGGTAAAAAAATAAATGATCAAAATGAAGGACATGCTCAATCAATCTAGAGTAGATATAGATTTTAAAAATTGAGGATCTTAGCAAAATGATGGAAATGATGGATGCCCAAGATAGGAAAGAAATGGAATCCATGAAACAGTTTCAAACAGATATCCAGAAGCTTAAAAATACCAGTGGAAGTATATGCTATTGTCTGAGCAAAGGTGAGGACGTAATACCAAATTTAGAGGACAGGACTGCAGTTAGCACTCACAAACAAAATTATCTCCCATGTCTGCTCAGTTCCGGGGGGTGGGAAGCAGCGTAGTGCATCTCAGCTCCCGGGAGCACAGCCCAGTGCTCTTGGGAAGGGGAGTCAGGAGGTAGCTGACCTGCCTCAAGAATGCGAGTGACCAGAGCTACTCCGACCTGCCAGGCACCCAGGTAGTGCTGGGCCTGGATATGTAACCAGACGTCCTCCGTGCCTAAGTGAGAATGCTCACTCTTGCTTCTTTAAGCTGCTTTGCATTCCTTATCTGCCCCCAACCCGCTCTATTCTTAGTTCTTGAAAGGAAATTAGTGATGCTGCAGTTACCATCAAAATTTTTACTTTTCATTATAGCTCTGCAAGCCCCTTTCAAATATGCTCTTCCCTGTCTCCTTGTTCTTTTTAACCTTACACTTTTGCTTTTTGGCGACCCACCAAAGATTTCTGTTGGATTTAAAAGAAATATTATGAGAAAAGCGCTCTACTGGTATGAGAGCTACAGAATTATTTGCATATATAATCTCTTCTTGTGCTTTTTGCTAGCATGGGGCTTTTCATCTCCAGTCCTCATGATGTAACAAAAGAATAAATTATGGTAGCACTGATAGAACATTACACTGGCAGTCTTCTGAGGCACCAGCAGTTTTAATGAAAACCAAAGAAAATTCAAAATTTATTTTTCTTTCCTGTCTTCATTATACTGTATTATCAATTCTCTTGCTTCTTATTATTTAATTTCCTATCTGACATAACAAAATTTAAGCTGCCTCTGAAGTATTCTCTGGGTAATGGAACTGTACTTGTTGATAAAGGAATAAGGTATTGACAAGTAAGTTCCAAAGTGTTTAGTCTTAAAGATTTAGTTAAATTAAGAACTGTAGCAATTTCAAAAACACTTTCTCAATATTTTGCCTCTTTCCTACTTCCCGAAGACGGTGGTGAAAATAAAGGTGTTTATATAGCGCCACCTAGTGACAAATACATTAAAAAGCTCCGCTTCACTCGAGTTTAAAACAGGCACAGAACATGCTGCTGTGGAGTCTGGTTTGGAATCCCTGGGTTTGATTCCAGTTTTGTCTTCTCTCCTCTGGGGATAGTCCGGTCCTGTGCTCTCCTTTTGATACCACTGGAAGTTTTAGGGTTTAGTGTGTTTCATGAACAGGCAAAAGATGATGACTCTTTCTAGATCCAGAGGAATTCATCGCCCAAGTATTTGAAATTTTATTTTTCTGGGTCACCATCTTCTTCTCTGTTACATTAAAACAAAACATTGATTCTGCTGAATTCAGAAAAATATTCACAATCTGGGGAAACAAAAATGATTGCACTGCTTAGACTTCAATGCTCCTTACTTAAATCTGTTATAATCAAATGTGTGAAAACACAAAGATGTCTTCAATTGTACCTAAGGAGACGTAGATCTAAGAACAGAAAAAAAAAACTTATTTTTAGAAGTTAGCCTACTAATAGTAAAGCTGAAAATCAATAAACCACTTTTCTTTTACACATGTGAAAAGTAAAGTTTTGAAACTGCTGGATGTGATTTGTGCTTCCCATAAGCAAATTGCTGTTTCAAAAACTGATCTCTAAATTGTCCTTGAGAGAAGCTTTGCTTTGACTGTGAGATGTCCCCCAAATCAGGTCTCTGTTTTGATTTTACTGCCTAGTTACTCTGTTTTCAAAGCGTTCCTGTCTGCCAGCCAGACTCTGCCCTACAGGCACTCATGGATGGGCTGACCAAGACTGCATGGCTCAGTCTCTACCTGTTCCCAGCTGGTGACAGAGGTAAATTTCTGTTTTTCTTGTCTCAATGACTCCAAGTTTCTCAGGACTTCTTCCTTCCTCTTGTGTATTGTTTCATTCTGTCATAACCTGTGGATAAAGTAAAAGACATGAGGGCCAGGGATTTAGCCCAGTGGTTACAGTGTCTGCCTGGCACACACAAGATCCTGAGTTTTAGCCCCAGTACCACACACCACAATGCTGGGTGTAGTGGCTCATGCCTATAATCCCAGTCTCTGGGAGGAAGAGACAACAGGATGCCAAGAGTTCAGAGCTAGCCTGGTTCAGGGCCAATCTGAACTACAAAGTGAGGCCCTGTCTCAAGAAAAAAAAAAGTAAAAGACA
This sequence comes from Thryonomys swinderianus, assembly GCA_004025085.1. Classification (NCBI taxonomy): domain Eukaryota; kingdom Metazoa; phylum Chordata; class Mammalia; order Rodentia; family Thryonomyidae; genus Thryonomys; species Thryonomys swinderianus. The sequence continues at coordinate 11,802 of PVIC010017652.1, forward strand.
TGAAAGCAAAGTGAAATACTGTTTAAAACATGTTGGACAAGCCAGAAGTGGTGGCACACACCTGTAATCCCAACACTCAGGGGGCTGAAGCAGAAAGAGCACTGCGAGTCCAAGGCTATTATAGTGAGCTCAAGGCCAGCTTGGATTGCACAGTGAAACCCTGCCTCAAAAAAAAAGTATAACCCTCCCCATCCATGTTAGGCAGATCTAAGATACTTGGGCTAATAAGAGAAAAATTAAATTATTGTCTGTCTAGCTGTCAAACCCCAGTGTCCCAATACAACACAGCAACTGGAAACTTCTCTTTCAATAAATATGGTATCTCCCTCATGATTCTTTGATGTTTGTGAAGACATTTTTTTCAAATGATAATCATTTCACAATTTTAGGATGAAAATGGGACACATTTTTGGGATGACAGATTTTTGAATATGCTATACTTTCACCATATTGATTAGAATGAGAGTAAGTGAATGTTACACACCTGTCTGGATTGATTTCTGTTAAAAAGAACTCAACACCTCTGTCTTGATTTCTCGATATAAGCAAAACTACAGCAGGGTTTTCTTTCACAGTCAAGACAATGATCTCTTCTTCGTGGTTCCAGCATCCTCCTCTGACTCCTGAAACAAATGCTTCTCCATTATTGATGGCATTAACAGTGATTTCATAATTGGTAGTTACAATTGATACAGTGAAATTTAAGTGGTTGTTGGGATACTTGTTGACTAAGACTTTTAAATTAAACATCAGTTCAGTGCTTGATGTTATTTGAAAGGGGTAATCTTCCACAGCAGGAACTGTGGAAAAACGCCAAGTGATGCTCATTTTATGTATCACTTCCAACTTTCTTTTGTGGAGCCAAGTTTATTATGAGTTAGAAAATGAACAGGATTAAGCTGCCTATTTCTAAAATGTAATCATTTGATTTTCATATAGTTATATGAAGGCAGTCTGATTATTTTGTAATTAGATAACCAGAACATGATATGCTGCAAGGTCATGGTAAATGTCTTACCACATTAAGTATGGAAAAAGCCAAAGAATAATCTAATAAACATACACAGATTTAATTAAATGGAAATATAATCTGTGTTGGGATCTTTCTTTTTATCCTTTCTGGCTATGCATTACCTCAGTTTTCCTGAGGGTAAAATAAAAGCCCTTTCTTCTGTGCTATTGTTTTGTTTTAGTTTTTGAGCTTTCTCAAAATCTCAAAGACACTATTCCATGCTGCTCTTAAGTGTAGAATAATGAGCCCTGCTAGTAAGGTCAGAGAGTGGCCAGATATGAGGGGCTGTCCTCTTGGGGTGCATCTGGTCATGTCCAGCTTCTGTTCTTGCCAATGCCATGAAGAGTTAGTGGGCATAGATACTGAGGAATAAGCTTGGTGCTGTTGGCTCATTTCAATATAATTTTTAAAATGTCTGTGTATGTCTAAAAGCTACTTATGGAGTATCCACATTTTTTATTAAAATTTCATGATTTTGTAGATATCATTAAGAGACAAAGGATATCCATCTAATGAGACAAACTCAAAATCTGAGAACTCTTCTGCATCATTGTTCTTCTTATCCTTCTGGAGATGTTTGTGTTTCCGTATTGGAGAGAACATGACTGATAGGGATGAGCGTAAGTAGATATTAGTATCTTCATGGTCTAGAATCCAGGTTTCTAGAAGCAATATAAATACTGTATACATTTAAAAAGAAATAGTGGCTCCTGTATGACATGGTAAAAGGAAGGCAAATTAGCAATGTGGGAAGCACAGATACAGGCTCTACCAGAAAAGCTGAGGACCATGGAGATTCTACTGACAATCTGTATGGGAAGCCTGTGCTGTGCGGTAAAAGTGTATTTGAAGTGTCCGGGCTGAACATGAGTAGCAGGGAGGTTCTAAACTTCTGGGAGGCAGCCTTCGGAGGGCAGATGCACATAGGCTTGAGTAGGAGTGGCCTAGAAGATTCTGTCATCTTGTGGCATCAACAGCAGAACAGCAAAGGAATAGCACGGACAGTTGGATTACTGATATCAAGAATCAATGCAACAGCTGTACTGTAGACTGAGAGTATTAAGGAGCTTCTCCACTTAGAACATAGCAACCCTCAGCAGTGGAGATTCTGAAATGGGGAGGTTTCAAATGACATGTGAAAGACTCATAGTTCGATGGGCTATTTATTAATACATATTTACTTATTAATTCATATTGTATGTGTACATATTTACATTTTATATACAAGAATATTCATAAAATATTTGTGTTATATACAATGGAAATGTAAAATCTGTATATTTTTCAAGTACATATTTATCTATTTTTCTTATAGAAATAAGGGTTAAATATGACCCTCCAGATTCACAACTTATTTTTTTAATTATCTTTGGTTTGGATAAGAGGTAGAAATATTTTGAGAGTTCCAAAATCCCTCACTTCCACTTTCAAATTCTCCTATTCACTATTCAGCTTTAGGCATGTATTTAAATGTTTAAAGAAAGGAAAAATATGTATTGATAGATAGTTATTTGAGAATAACTATAGATAAAATGTGTTAATAGTAAAATAATTTTTAGGGCTGGACATTTAGCTCAGAGGTTCCAGCACCTGCCTAGCAAGCACAAAGGCCTTGGTTTGATCCCTGGTAACAAAGTACAACAATACTGAGCGTGGTGACTCACACCCACCAGCAATCAGTATCACATACTACAGTGCTGAACATGGTGGCTCATGCCTGTCATCTCAGCACTCAGGAGGCAGAGACAGGAGGATTGCTGAGTTTGAGGCTTGCCTGGGCTACATAGTGAGCTCAGAGCCAGCCTGAACTTCAAAGTGAGACCCTGTCTCAAAAAAAAAAAATTAAATAGGACATAACCGTGACTTAGTTATAAATGTAATATTGATACATTAAAGATTTCTTATGGCTTGTTCATTAATGAGGGGAACAGTGAGATGCTACAATTGACATATAGGAAAATGGAAATCTCTCTCTTTCTCTCTCCTCACCATCTTCCACCATGAGTTAACACAACAAGAAATCCTTTGGCAGAAACAGACTTCAATTCTGGACTTCTTAGCTTCCAGAACTGTAATGAATAACCCTTTGTTCTTTATAAATTACCTTGAGTATTCTGTAATCACAGAATGGGCTATGACAAGCAGGAAGGAAATAATTCTATAAATGCAAACTTGCTTATTAAAGGAATGAAGGTAACAAAAGTAATAATAACTTCCAGCTAATAAAATTAATTTTCAAAATAGACATTATATAAATTGAAGAACTCTAGGCAATGTTTGCTTTAGATCTAGTCTATTCCTAAGTTATTCCCTCTAGAACAACTATGAATGCCTGAAAATATTTCCACAACTAGATTTGCTAGTCACTTTATTGAATTAAAGCATCATCACTAAAAGATAATCTTAGTGCCTCACATTAATCAGTATGGAATAAATTGCCACTTGATATGCTTCTGAAAAATGGTTCAAATGAATATTTTATTATTTCAAATAGGAAATGAGGATCTAGAATATTTGAAATTGTGACTGTGTGGCATCTATAATTAATATAGGAGAATAGAAGTTCTTTGTGTTACATTTATGAGAAGACTAAGATATTTTCTCCAGTGAAATTAGGTTAGAAAAATATTCATTAAAAGGATGAATAAAAAAACTTATAAACTTGTATTTTAAGGATGAAGCATATTTTTTGAAACAAAGTTTAGATCATGGCTATAGGTTGGTATATGAAAGTTTTAGTTCATTTGGTGTTTGAACAGATTAGGAAATTTTAAATATTTCCTTCAAAACTAAAAGTGCTTGGGGACACAGAAACGCTAAGCATCTTTGCAAAACAAAAAGATACTTACTATCAATTATTTATGTAGTAAATCAGTCTCAAATTCCCGATTAATGTAGCCTCGGTTTGGATTGAATTACCTTTTGATTCAATGCCTATGTCTTTAATGACGAAGATACTCCAGGAAAAGTTGAGCTCTGGAAAAGTTTTACCTAGCTAAGATTCCCCTGAAGGGAGGATATGAGTCACTCTGTGTTTACTTTGGCAAATAAAACCACAGAGCATGTCTGCTCCCTGTGGATTTTAATTTGCAACAACAATAAACTACAAGTAATGGGCCTTTGGTTAAATGGTTGAATATGAAGTTCAAGTCAGGGGAAAAAAAAGTGAAGTAAATGTCATAGGCTAAGTGATCTGAGAAGCCTCACAGAAAGGTACCCCCACCTATTCCTGATGTTTTCACGGGGGTCTTTGGACTTTATTTCATTCTTTTAATTAGTGTGGCATTTCACCCTCACAGCCAGCCCTAGGGGCAAAGCATAGAGTAGGATTGAGGCAAAATTTTAGGTGATCAAAGAGGGAATTTCCCACTATTCTTTTCTTTTGGGAATACCGATATCTATGAATATAGTGTTCATGTTGTCTGCCTCCTTCATATATTCATTAATTTAGTCTTTTATTTTTGCCTTTTCATTTATATTCATTCATTTATTCCTGAACAAACACTTACTGAGAACCTGTGGAGTTTCTTAATGGGTGTGCCATTGGTATTTGGGGTTAAATAACTTTTTGAGATAATTCTTTGTTCATGACTGTTTGTGATGATTTCAAGATCGTCTTTTTTTCTTCTGCATCCCATCCACAAAGATGTATGTATTCAATCTCTGAGCAACCTGTCCCTTAGCCCACTTTCATTTCTAGACATTGCAAAAGGAAAATACTCACTGCACAATTTCCATTTCCAGACAATGCAAAAGAACCCTAGGTGAGATCCAGAGAACATGTGTGAGATAATGTTTCAGACCTCAGGAAGTTGTAACTTTCTAAGAAAAAAACAAACAAACAAATACATGGTGAAGTGTATACTTATTATGAGACAAATACAAACCAGGGACTCTCAGTGACTTGAAGATGGCTTCCCTTAGGAGAAAATATTTGAGCAAGAAATGCTTGAGCTAAATCTTTAAGAAAGGAAGCTCAGTAAAGATGTCCAGTCACAGAAGAGGTCCTAAAGACATGCCAGAGTTCAGAAAAGTGGTTTAGAAGAGGCACAAGCAAATTCATCAAGGCTGGTCATGGCACTGAAGTTAGGGAGGTGATGAGTGGTACATAAAAGGTGTGACTGGGGAACACACCAGGGATGATGGCATTGGTATGGTTAATACATCTATACTTTGGGTACTGAACTCGCAACCTTGTGCTTGTAAGGCAGGCAGCAGCAATGCTGAGCTAAATCCTCATCTTACATTTTATTCTTAGGAATACTGTGGTATTAGAGTTTAAAAAAATGACTCTGTAAAGGACTCTCGGATAGTGATTGGATAAAATAAGACTAGTGACAGGCAAAACTATTTTGAGGATATTAGAATAACTCAGAAGGAAAATGAAAGATATTTCAATGTGCAATTCAGTCTGTCCAGTCAAAACGCCAATATCTTCCAGAGGCCACCAGGAATATACTTTTAGTTGAATAAGTTGGTTTCATTGCTCATTACAAGCAGGGAAAGTATTCATCATAGGGAATTCAAGGGTAGTTCACTAATAAGGTGCTACAAAAACCTACTTATATTTGAGGAGGTTCAATTGAGCAATGAGGGAGAGAATCTATACAAACATTTACTCGCTGTCAAAAAGTAAGTGCAATCCTACAGTTGGGTAACTCAATAAATCTCATTTATAGGAATAGAAGAGTAGAAGGCATGGAAAAGAAGTAGCAGTCACCTACATTAGCTAAGAAAGGGAGATGGTCAATGTTTATGTGGGTTGTGCACAGACCCTGTGTGTGTGTGTGTGTGTGTGTGTGTGTGTGTTAATAGAGATCAAACTCAATGATCTTATGCCTGTAAAGCAGGCAGTAGCACCACTGAGCAAAATCCCCAGCAGTTTGACCTCATTTTATTCACTTTATCATGGTTTATGTTCTATGTAGACTCCAAATGCTTGACTGTGAAAAGAGAAAATGAGGCAATAGTCAAAACCATTGGTTTGAGGATCTTTTCTTTTTTTCAGCTTTATGAAGAGAGACATTCGATTAATTAATAAACTGAAGAAAACACCTACCAGATAGTGAAAAGTGAGGGGGCATGGAGAGTAACTAATGGAATAAGAAGCCTGCAGAAATTGGAAATCATCAGTTTGCATTGGTGAATTTCCCGAGGCTGTCTGATCTTTTCTACTGCCAGTTCTCAGCTAAGGTACAGAAAAGCAGAGGAAATATGTTAGTTTTTTTTCTGTAGTATTTATTTTCCTCTTTGCAGCAGCTACCGGCTTCTATTTGCAGACTCATGTAATTCTAGAGAAATTTATTCCTTTTCCACCTCCAGTGGGGAAAATGAGACTGAGATTAAGTTTATTTTATCGCATTTTCCTGGCCATAGGGATTTTGTCAGTGGCAAAACCATGACTGAGGACTTGTATTGTGAATACAAAGGTTCATTTTTGCTTTTTTTCCTGATGGATATGAATCCAGAGGGATTTTCTAACAGGTAGGTACATTAAGGGCTAGCCTAAGAATGAGGCCAAGTCTGAGAAAGAAAGCAGAGTGAATAAAGCAAAAGACATCTGGCCTTGCTCTCATCATCTGAATGTCAAGATCAAATACGTTTATTTCTCCCTTAAAGCAGTAAAAAGGGCTTTTATGTTGATCCAGAGGTATAGCTGAGGTGGGTATGTGTAACAAAAAGTATAAAGGAATTAAACGTGTTTGCAACCGAATGGTGATACACGTACTAAGTAAGAAAGTACTTAGCCTACTTCTGCTGCAATATTTTTTGTCTGAATTTTATGAGTTCCACTATGAGTTTTATAATACGCTGAGTTTCATGAGAATACAAGTCTAGATTTCTGTTTCTAACATTCATTCTATATAATTAGAGAATCACACACACACACACACACACGTAAATGGCATTCACTCATTCACTTATTCACACTTGAAAACAAGGCAGCATACAAGGGAAAGCTCCAGTGAATTTTATAGACTGAAATTGTACTAGGACTTGAGAAGCAGAAGATGTGTGCTCATAGCTAGTGTAGGGTAATTAGAAGAAATTCCCCAGGGCTCTATTTTACTCTCAGTGTGTTAGTGCTAGGGAGAACAGTAGGCTTATTCTTTTTGGGATGTGGAAGATGAGGAACCTTACTAACTCCGTTATCTTAAGCAAGCCTACTTGAATTTCATCTTTTTCATTTAAAAATGTTTTTACAATTTCAGCAATTTAATTGTCACATCATGGGATCTAATGTGATAATTTGATATATGTGGTCGATATATAATGATCAAATCAGGGTAATTAGCACTTCTGTCTCCTTAAGCATTTATCATGTTTTCTGTGTGCTGAGAACCTTTGAACTCTTTTCCAATACTTTATAGAAGAAATTACTGTAAATCTTACTGTACTGTACAGCAGTAAAATTTATTTCTCCTATGTAACTGTAATTTGGTAGGTATTATTCAAATTCTCTCTAGCTCTTTCCTTTTAATTCTTAGCCTCCAGAGAGCTCTATGCTACACCCTATGAAATCAACTTTATTTTTTAGCTAGCATGTATGAAGGAGAACATGTAGTAATAGTCTTCCTGTGCTTGACCTATTTTGCTTAATATAATGTCCCTGAGTTTCATTTCTGACATACACAAAGTAGACAGACATGTATAACGAACACCTTTATCACTGGGTTTCAATGATTAACATAATTTAGTACTTCTTTTAATCTAGCCCTTCTATTCTACCAACATTTGTATTTTGAAACACATCTCAGTAAATTTTATCTGTACGTGCTTTAGCACAATTTTCTAAAAACTAAGCACGATTGAAATGTAATGAAAATGTCATTATTCCAGTGTCACATCTTATGTTCCCTTAGAAGCTGATATTGATGAGACAGAGACTGTGTGCAAATAGTCTACTTGAAAGGAGAAAATACAGGTAGGAGGTGGAGAAAGTGAAGTAGAAAAAGGAAGTTTGTAAGTCATTCATTGGAAGAAGCTACTCTTGAAAAGCATGATCTCCTTTCTCCTTGTAGAGACAAGAATATTGTATAGATATAATGATACTTCAGTTTATGAATGCTTTTGTTTGCACACACAAACAAAAGTGTGGCCATCTTTCCCAAAATCCTAGATAAAATTAAGTGTGTGAACTAAGATACCACTGTAAATAGGACTAAAGAAGTCTAGCATAGCTCCAAGCAAAAAGTAAAACTGTTAGTGACTGAATTCTGGCTAACATGTATCTGAATTTAAGGGTGAAGAGCTCTGAAGTACGGGGACCGGGACCATCTCTTACCCTGACCTAAAAAAAATGAACTACCAACTAGTTCATGTTTACATTATCTCTAGTGGCTCATAATTTTTTAAATTACATATTTATTTCAGTTGACATGTCCAAATTACTATATAAATAAAGTTCATTCATTGTAATTTACTTATATGCATTTTACATCTCTTTTTCCAACTTTTCTATTTTTTAATTTTAAATGTTCAGGAAATTTGGGAGAATTATAATATGCACAACTGTACGTCCACCATGATTATATCATTAGCATTTAAATATATTTAAAATTTATCTCGTTACCCATTTAATATTTTTAATGCATTTAATAGTAAGTTGTAGGCTTGAAGGGAAGAAAAGACCCTTTATCTCTGGAATACCTGTTTTCTTTCAAAAAAACTATTATCTAATGTCTGGGTGTAGGGGTTTCCTGATTTTCCAAGTTTTCCCATCCACACGGGCACTGTCCTATCATTAAACTCAAGGTCGTAGTTCTAAGCAGATATATGCTATTGAGGAATGTATGATGAGGAAGTCAAATGGGCTCGCCTCCTCTTGGTGATTGTTTAAATCATTGCTTTATAGTTTGGTTGGGAGTTCTGGGCACCTCTAAATGTGGAACCTTTTTAATGCTGCTATTTTTGTAACATCCCTCTCTTGTTATTTAGAGCTAATAGCCTTTCTATCCAGCCTCTTTAATTTTTCAAGGAATCCTCATAGGTTTTGGACTACCAATGGCTCAGTTCTCATTTACCAATGAATTTATGTTTAATTATTTTAAGTGTTTCTTGTCTGTCAATTCTATGGATTTGTGGCAAGAAAAGATTCCAGTCTATATCAAACTAACTCAGTTTTTCTTTACTCTTTCTTCCTTTCTTCTCTTTGTCCCTTTCTCTTTTTTTTTCTTCTTTCTTTTCAAATGGTGGCAGCTGGATTTAATTATTCAGTACACTAAGAAAAAAATTTACATAAGATGCAGTAAGAAGGGAACATTGCATATTCTCAGTCTGTTTTGGGAGTTCAGTTCTGTGTATATTGGAAAGCTACTGTATAGGATTGATTTCTCACAACATTTTTGCCTACTTCATGCAGGCTTTGAATTTGCCTTGAGTATCTGAGACTTGGTGAACTAGGCTTTTTCACGCTTACATAGTTCTAAAGTTATATTCAAATACTGCCACCTTGTGGGTCATTCCTTGTGTCTCTTCAACCTCATCCCCCGCTCCCCTTCACACACTGGAAATAATTCAGGAGTTCAGGTTCTGTTAACTGTGTACTAATACTTGTCCTGAGGCCTTTACATATTTCATATCATTGAAAACTTTAATGACCTCATAAAATATTATTACGCCCCTTTACATGTGAGGGTCCTAGGTCTAGAGGGATTATGTAACTTGTCCTGTTCTCACAGGTAGTAAAGTACAAAATTTTATAATCAGGCAGCTTGCCTTTAAAGCCCTGGTTTCTACTGCATTGACATATAAAACTAACAAATCTAAAAGCAGAACCATAAATTATAGAAGTCATATAGGGGGGAAGTCATTAGGAAAAACCATTAGAAAAGGCCTAATGTACTTGATGAGAAAATGGCCCCTTTTAAGGAAAGATTTAAAGGATAACTGTGAAATAATTCAGCTGAATCCACTTTACTGGGATCTGAAAGTACAGAAACAGCCCCTTGTTGGGCTGCTGTTTTGTCTTCTAGGACACTACCTTCTTTAGGAAATGACTCTATTCTGCTTCATCCAAATGATTCTAAGATATTGTCAGTCCTGATCCTGATATCCTTGACTCCTCACTTAATCTGAGCTGAATTCATCAGGGTCCTGAGACTTGAGCTTGAGTCAGCGAGTCAATGCTGCCTTCTGGTGCTCAGTTTGTGCTCAGCTGTAGCCAGCTAAGTGGTCTCCCCTGTGAAACACGGTGTGGAGTAGAAGAAAGTAAGACCAAATAACAAGGTACTACGTAGGCCAACAACAAGGTCTTCTCTAGACCAGTTGCACTGCTAACCTTTCTGCAACAATAATCATTCTTGTAGATCCTAATCACACTTAGGTTTCTGTCCAAATTCTAATTCTGTTATGAGTAGAGGAAGGAAAACTATTATCATTCCTCACCCCTATACATGTTGAAAGACAGCACAGTACTCATCATGGTGAGTCAGTCTTTATTATGAAGGAGATAATTATTAACTTATTTTAGAAAATGCCACTTAAAGCTTAATGAGAAATGATGTGTAAACTTAAAATTTCCTCCTGATTCCTGAAGAATATTCTCCTACTTAATTCCTTCCAATCACCATTATCTTCTAAAGCCTTATTTAGTTCTATTTCTTCTTTTAAATCTATTTTATAAATTCTAGCCAATTACTTTTCTAAACTTTATTTTTTTACTCACCCAAGAAAAATTTATTGCAGTAACAAATTAGAAAATTGAAAACGACAGAAATGAAGAATTACATACAATCCCACTATGCAAAAATAATAATCAGTATGGGTATATTTCAGCCCATTCCATCCTTTATGTGTAAACACCAACAAAAATATTTTTAAGCTAGTTGTGGTGGCACATGCCTTGCGAAGTCCCAGCATTTGTGAAGCTGAGGAAGGAGGATTGCTGCTAAGTTTGAGGACAGCCTGGGATCCACAGTAAGTTCAAGCCCAGCCTCAACTCATGGTGAGACACTATTTGAAAAACTAAAATGGTAAAACAAACAAACAAAAAATGCCTATCCACATTACATTTTGTCTCTAGCCACAATGTATTTTTCATTACTTGTATTTCATTTATACTATATCTCAATTATCACAATATTTTGTACTATAAATAACTATACCTTTGAAAGCACTTTTCTGGGAAACAGTAGCAGTTCCATGTTTGTGGCCTGGTGTGATCTTTCTTTCTGGTTTCACTTTGTTATCTCCAACTCATTCTTGTGATCTTGAAGTCAGATGAAACTTATAGTTTAGGAAGGTGGTTATATGAAATCTATCAGTATATTTTTGGCACAGTATTAAAGTTGGAATCTATTTATATATTTAATATTATCTGAGACTGTATTTTTGGATTCATAGGGCTTATAAGTGCCAGAAATCTGGCAATTTTTAAATAAATGATTCCTGGCAGTAACTCAGTTGTAAAGTTCACATTTTAATTACAAAAGTAATTAATGCTCGTGAAATGCTACTGTCTGCTAAGTGCTATGTGTTTTTATCTATATCATTACATTTTCAATTGCAAAATACATTATTGGCCTCACTGCATTAGAAATCTAAGGCATCAGAAAAAGCTAATTTGTCCAGATATCAAGAGATAGATAAGATTTGAACTCACATTAATACATTCCTTTATGTTCTTAGCTTTGTCATTACTAGCTTGTTTCATGAATATGAATGCTATCAAATGCAGCTTATTTTCAAAATCATTGCTTCTACATTACAGATAGCCTTTTGTTACATGTCAAAGTAGAAAGTAGGGGAACAAAGAATTGACATTATACTGGAAATAGAAGCAAGGGAGCTGGCCTCCTTTTATTCTTCACTAATAAGCTGTGTGGTTTGGGGCTAGTAAGGTATCCTCCCACAAAGGCTTCAAAACTGTGAGTAAAGCTGAACTTACTCTAAGAAATGCGAGTCTAAAAGGCTTACACAATATACAACGTGGCAGAGACTGAGCCAACTCTTGACTCCTCATGTTTGTTCTGAGTCATACTTCCCTTTTTAACAAATGTTTACAAATTGCTTATGGTATTAGACATTCAACAGCAGTGTTTCCCACTCGTTAGAGATTCTTGACTTTCTTTCCTAATAGTTTTCACTCACCTACTTTTAAAACGACCCTTAGATTCAGAGTTAAAGGAGGAAAAGATTCGTGCAAGCCTGGCTCAGGCACTTAGTAGCGTGATCCGATTGGCAGGTGGCCATACAGTGACGCCTTTTGACCGCGAGTGACTGTCTCCCGGATGACGGGGGAGGGCGGGGAGCGTAAACTAGCCAGCAAATGGCGAAGTTTTGGTTTTCTAATGAACACACTACTGGGATTATGAGTGGAAACTTTTCTGTGTAACATGTCTATGTATACATCTTCTGCTACGTGGCGATCGGATGCTGGGTTCCCTCTTCTCCATCCCACGCTTATCCTTTAGTTCTGGGAGACAGACCTTCTACCTTCTTGGAAGACGACTGACCCCGACAGGAATACTTCAGAATCACTCCTGGCCTAAAGTCCTCAGAAGCAGACTTTCTCCGACCCGGACCAACTTCCACGAACCCAACCTGCAGGGTCAAATTCTCCCCCACCGCCAGGGAAAGGGTACCTTAAGGCTACCGCCACGCTTGGCCTTCTGGGTAGGTGCTAGCCAATCGTCGCGAGGCATACACGAGCCATGGCCAATCATCGCTGGTCTTATTCCTCGGTACCGCCCGCTTCAGCCCTTTTTTCCTACCCACCTCCCGGTGCCCGTAGTCGCGGCTGTAGTTGGAGCCGCCTCCAGAGCTAGCTCTGCTCTCGGGACTGGCTCCTCCTGGCGCCCTTCGGTTTTTGTAGTTGCCTTCACTGAGGATGAGTTGCTGTGCGGCTCTGTGCCGACCCCGCGGATATCACCCGTGCAGTTTCATCTAGCAACTGGTGAGGGAGGGCGCCGCGCGGCCCGACAGTTTCGAGCGGGCTGAGAGGACGGCGACGGCGTGCCTCTAGCCCGGGGCGACTGGGGAGTGTTGTATTTACCTCTATGAGGGCGCGAGCGGCCGCAGGCGTCAGAGGCGATGGAGGGTCACGGGGCGAGGGCTTCACGGTGCCAAGGTTGATAAGCTGCCAGGGCCTGCCAGGTGGCTCGGGTCCGTGCTGTCGCCTCCCCTGCGCCCTCCTCAGCTAATGAATGGCCTGTTGGGGCTTCAAGCAGCGCACCGTTTAGCCGGACACGCCTTCAAAGACGTTCCTTTTCTAGTTTTGGTGCTGGTCTAGCGTCTTTTCTTTTTGAGCTATGGATTTGGAGCCTTTCCGGGCCGCCCATTTCACTTACTCCCTTACTTCCTCGGTGGAGTCCTGACTTGGAGTACGTTCGGAGGATACTGACTGTCGAGAGTAGTCAGTGAAGTTAGATGTAAATGGTTACTGTGTAAAAGGGGACTGTGTGTGTGACCAGAGAGTACAGAGACCTTTTGTTTTGAGCTGCCAAGTTCAGAGTTTTAATTCTGAAGCGAAATACGTGACCGAGGCCATAGGCCATCTTTGACTCCTGTTTTGCAATGTAATTAGAAAATTTCGTCTGTGTTAGTCAAACGGGATATTTTCTTTTTTCCAGAAAGCAGATTTAATAGCACCTTTTTCTGAGGCTTCGAAGTAGGGCATTTGAAATTTATCAGGAATACTGAAAGGATGTTGCTTTCATAAATGGGTAGTGCCAACATCCCCTTTTCTGTTTCTATTATTTGATTATTTGAGACACCAAAGAGACAGAGAGGATTTTCTAAAAGGAGTCATTTTACAGACGTTTGCAAAATGTAGTCACACCACCATTCACTTTAAGAAAATGAGTACATCCTATTGAAAATTTAGGTTGTATTAAGAATTTTTAGTATGCTAACTTGTGTACTAAATATACTACATTTTAAAGTATCAAAGTGCTTATGAACTGTGAAATTCAATAGACTAAAATGAATGTACCTAATAATTAAAGAAGCTTAGTAAAAGTGATATAAAACCAGTTTATTATGATTAGAGTAGTAATGCTTTACCACTTTAGAGATGTGTTTGCCCACTGAAATTTGGGGTCTTCATTTTAAAAATAGATGTAGTGTTGATATTTACTGAACTGAAGTTACTATATTTTGTACTGAGAATATTTTTGAAAACAAAACAAAAAATATTTTCTAAAATATGAGTGCTACATTTTAGAATATATTTTAGTGATTAATTTTTCAAATTCCTTGATTATAAGTCACAAATCTATAGTTTATAATGTTTCTTTTAATATAAATACAAGTTTATGGGGGAGATTCTTTTTTTTTTTTTTTTTTCCAGTAGCTAGTATGAAAGGTCCTGAGTTTGATCTTTGGTACTGGAAAAAAAGAAAAAAGAGTAGTATTTGCACTCTTTTTGGAAAATAATTCCATGAGATAACAACAGGAAAAACTGTTGGGCTGGTGGTGTAGGTCAGTGGCACTGTGCCTGCCTGGCAAGTGCAAAGTTCTGAGTTCGATTCCCAGTACTGGAGAAAAACAAACAAATGAAAAAGAGGACTTTAAAATAAATCTGTCTATTGAAAATGTGTTGTACTCTATGAGAGATATGAAGTGTAGAATTCTCCCCTCTCCTTTCCCGTCAGGAGCTTAAAATCTTTTTTGACCAAGAAAGGAATGCATTTATTTACAAGGTCAGTTAATATCGTTGTCATTTCCCAAATGAAGAAACTGAGGATTAGAAAGCTTAAATTGCTTGTCCAACTTTTAGATGTAACAGCTCAACTCCTGGTGACCAAAACTTAGGCTGATTTTTCTCATCCTTATTGTACCGTTTCCTGTAAAAATTTCCTAACTGCATTTTGAGAGGTCAGTTTGATGAGGTAGAATTGGAAGTAACTGGAGGACTTTGCTGTTGATGTAATTTTTTGATAGACTAATTTCTTCATTGAAAAATGAAGTTAGTCCTATTTGTAGGGCAGTAATGAAGCTGAAATCAAATTAAACTTGTTAATTTATATATAGTTCTGTATATGTTCATATAAAAGTTCAAAAGATGGTAGTTATTATATTTGTAAGGCATGAATGAAAAGCATTGCAGGCAGAAAAGAACCTAATAGGGTGTATGTTCCCCTATGTTTCCCCTACTTTTGATGGATGTTTATGAATGAGTGTGTTGCCTCTTTTTGTTTTCAGAACATGTCAGGAGAATTACCTTCTTTTTACAAATGAGAGAATTTAGTCTTACAGAAGATGAGTGATGTGCGGATCACTTAATAATGTACCAGAGTTATTAGCACAGATATTCTGAGCCAGAACTTCATATGCTCTATGGTCTCCATACCTAAGTTAAATCCTCTTCTTGAGGTTCCAAGGTGATTTTTAACATATGACATATGAGTATTGATTCATTTTGATCTTGGATTGTTAGGAAATAGCATGATCAGATATGTGCCTGATGTGGAGGCAAACACCTGTAATCTCTTCACTCAGGAGGCTGAAGCAGGAAGATCTCTGAGTTTGAGCCCAGCATGGGCTACGTAGGGAGCTGAAAGTCAGCCTGAACTACATAGTGAGATCCTGTCTCAAACAAAAGAAAAAAGGATCAGATTTGTGTTTCAGTGGGATAACTGAGCACTTATCCAAGGATAAGATTGTTAGCCACTGTTCTCAGCTCAGTTTCAGCTGAACACAACTTTTTTGGTAGGCCAACCTTTCAAGTTGAACAGTTTCCTACAGATAGGTGTAGTTTGCCAATCCATTTCCCTTCCACACTTTTATCAGTGATAAAAGAGCCATGATTTTATTTGTTCCTTGTTTAGATTTGTCTTGCTTTTGATTTCTAAAGAACTTTTTGCCCCTTACTCTTCTTAGTTGGCCTATCTGTGGGAGTTGCTGTGACGTGTTATCAACTCAAAATTCCTAAATTTACCTTTGAGTTGCCCTTTATCTTATACTTACTTTATCTCTAAAGGAAAGTACATGAGGCTCTCCAATGACCTTTCTTTATACTTAGGGCTCATTCCTTCTTATCTTCTGAATTATTTAGAATTTTTAGTATGCACCAAGATAATTCTGGTGCTTTTATGTTACCATAATCTGCTTTGAATTATTTTTCATTGAATTTATAAGTCTTAGTTTATTTTTATCTTGGCCACAGGTTTATAATAATATATCATTATTACTTGTGTAAATACCATTGGTCTTTACCAATTTATAGCCCTTTAATGGTAGGGTCTGTGTAATATACAAAAATTTTTGTTCATTTAATACAGTTAAACTACATAGGTATACTTGTCTCCCTGAACCTGTATTTTATCATTATATCTAAGATATTTAGGTCTTTATTTTTCTGTTAGGAATGCCTTGTGACTTACTGTGGATTTCCTGGAGAAAGTAGTGTAATGTATCTGTATTATTAAACAGATCTATGTTTGAGTCTAACTCTCCTTTATGTATGGTTTGATAAAGGTTGTTTATTTAATATATCTGTTGTATTTGATCTTTAATAAATATTTCTTTTACTTCAATAAACATTTTAAAAATACATAAGTATTTACAGCAGACATCAGTGTGGGCCAGGAGTTTAGTAGAGGTATGTAGATAAACAGCTTCAGGGATTTTGAGAGCATCTTGTGTATAGGTAAAAAGGCCTGAAATTATCCAAGAAGAATATGCAAAAGAAAAAGATGATTGAGGATAGAACACTGAAAGAAGCCCTGTAGTTGAACATCAGGGTAAGGAGAAAGCCTTAGGAAGAAGTTGTGGGAGAGAGATACCATGTTTATATGACATTACTGAATTACTGTGCTCTCAACCCCTTACACTTTCTAAGAGAATGTTATTAAAGACTTAAAAATGCAGAAAACAAAAAAGAATTAGAAGTATCCAAAGCTATTTGTTAATGTGAGAGTATCTAATATTTTTTTTAGTAAGCATCGTTTCATTGAAAGAGTATCAGATAGTGGTGATATTGAAGCTCAAACATGAATTTTGATGTTAAAATTTATTACCTTTCAAAATGAAAACTATTTGTTAAATGCCTATTTAGTGATAGGTATTATGGTATGCAGCTTCATTTATGGATGCAAAACCTTGTGAGTATAGAGGCATTGTCTGTTTTCAGACAGACTTGGAGAGATGATACAAGTTTTAGAGTTATATAACTGGTGACAGCTGGCTTTGCTATATTTGAATCCAAATATGTAGGACTCTATGGAACCCCAGTTCTTAATTACCTCAGTATTTATGCTCGTAGTATTCTCTGTATACTTCTCTTTATATGATAGTATGGCATGATTTTTATATTTTATATTTCTTTGTTTTAAATACTTAAATTATATAAAGTAGGGAATTTCTTTCTGTTGTGTCTTACTTTTTTTCATGTAGGATTCAAGTGATTCACAATAAATTCCTTTTCAGGTATTAGGGCATACACTGAAAATAGAAAGATGGATGGATTTAATAACTTCAAAAAATGAAATTAATGTGACTTGTCAAATGTCACGTTTTTCAGTTTTAACATTAGAGGCCTTGATTCATTTTTCTTCAAGTTAGCTAACTACCAAATGTTTTTTGTTTTTGGTTCAAGTCAACATTATATGGGGGATGATTTTTATAAGGATTATATTAATTTTTAAACTGTAGAGTAGACAAAACTGGAGCTAGGAGGAGGAATCAACTAGTTCAGTGTTCTTATATGCACAAGGCACATCCAGTAATCTAGTAGTTAATAAAAAGTTTGTTAGAGCTGAGACTTCTGTAAGTATGATTTGAAATGAGTGTGGAAACTACAAATTTGGAATATTTCATATCTATATCTTACACAAAGAAGTTTCCACTATACATACCATAAATTCACACATTTGTCTAAATAGTTTTCTGTTTTTCTTTTTTCCTATAGACTGTTACGATTTGTAGAGGTTGTAGTAAAGATTTTTCTCCTTTTTGTTTTTGCTTTTCTATATTGTTTTAAAACTGTTTATATTCAACTTACACTTTTAGATTTTTAGCTCATACTTAGAAAGGCCTCATATATTTGGTAATTATGACAGTCTCCTCTTTATCTAGTGTTTTTATAGTTTTTGTTTTTTTTAATGTATATCTTTGAACTGGCTAGAATTTATGACAGGATAAAGTATCTAAAGTTAATTTTTTCCAGAAAGTTATGCAGTTGTTTTAATATTCTTAAATTATCAACTTCTGTAGTGTAATACCTTTCAGGAAGAAAAATCAATGCTGTTAGTAAAATGCTCTCCATTTAGTAAAAGCTGAAAAATTAATGACAGTATTGGTTATTGTTGTAGTAATATAGCTTTAGGAGGTAAAGTTTGGGGAGAGGATTCTTACAAATACGGTAGACTGAAATGTGCTTATAGTTTCTGGGGAAATAAAAGGGAAAAAGAAGATTTGGAAGGAAAGAGTTCACTTTCAATTACAGACATATATAGAATGATTGAAAAAGCGTGAAATAAAATAGTGAAGTACCCTTTGCCATTAATCTCTCTTGAGTATTACCCCTCACTTTGAACATACTTGTCCTGTTGTTATTTTCTGAAGTAGTTCTGGAAGTAAACTTTGAGTGTCTTTTCATGGTTTGGTTGAACATATTCTGAGAGGTGCTGCTACGCACCATCCCATGAAAAGACAACTTTTAAACAGTGTCACAGTGTGTCTTTATCCACCTCATTCATCAGATCTGGTACTGAGCAACCTCTGGCTCTTACTCAAAGTTAAAATGACCATCAAAGGTAAATGTTTTGAACTTACTCAGAACATCAAGGCAGTCACAATAGCACAACTGAGCTCTTGAAAAGACTTCGAGAACTGAATTGGAAAGTGGCAAGAACAACTTAATAAATGTGCTTGAAGTGAATAGGAGTATTTTGAGGGCAATTAATAGCGATGTATTTTAAATTATTTAAAATGTTTAAACACTATATATTTCAGTCACATCTCCTAGAGGTTAACCTTAACCTTGACAGTGGACAAAAATGGTAAGGATGACTGATATAAATGTAGATGCTATAGATACAAAAACCTGACAACACCTTTTTTTTTTTTCTTAACTAGGGATTGAAGGCATTTAAATGGTGAGGGTAGTTGTATTGTCACGTATTTAAGTAAAGTGAGAGATTTTATTTTTTACTTCCTTTTTCTTTCTCTTATAGGTCTCCCTTGCAATTATGGATATTTAAAAGGATCAGATAGTGTGGAGGGGGAGTTCCCCTCCTCACTCCCCCTTGGTGCTGGACTCCAGGAATAATTTATGAACTGTGGAATTTTTTAAAAATGAACTTATATTTCGTATGAACTTTGTAGAGTTATTGACAGTTTTTTGATTTAAGTGTCAAGAAGATTATACAGAGATATATAGTTTTATAATATTGGTGTGAGGATTTCAATTATCATCAGAAAAAGGATAATTTATTCACTTTAGTTCTTCCTGAATAGCACATTTGTGCCCTAGGTTTTCCATTTTTTAAAAAGTGAGTTTTACCCAACTATTCTGAAGAAGTAAGAAAAATAAAAACAACTAGAATGAATTCTTCCATCCCTGACTGCACATCAAAATGCCGGTCCCTGAAGCATGCCTTGGATGTCCTTTCTGTTGTAACAAAGGGGAATGAGAACCAGATTAAGGCTTTTCTTTCCACTCATTGTTACAATGCTGCAACTATCAAAGATGCCTTTGGCAGGAATGCCCTCCACCTTGTTTCCTCCTGTGGGAAGAAAGGCGTATTAGATTGGCTTATTGAGAAAGGAGTGGATCCACTAGTGAAAGACAAGGAGTCAGGCTGGACAGCATTGCACAGAAGCATTTTTTATGGACATATTGATTGTGTCTGGTCTCTATTGAAGGTAAATGTCATTTATTTAAAACTTAATGAATTAGGCATTTAAAAAAATCTTTTTATACACTGTCCTCTAAGATTTGCAATGTTCTTATAACTTGTTTGATATTTGTCATTACAATTTAAAAGATAAATCCTATGTCTTTTTAAGTTTAACTTTACAGTGTAAAATTTTAAAGATGTGTCCGGAGATTTAGCTCAGTGGTTCCAGTGCCTGCCTAGTTCGATTCCTGGTAGCCATATACAACAATACCAGGCGTGGTGGCTCATGCCCACCAGCAATCAGTACCATATGCCACAGATGCCGGGCTTGGTGGCTCAATCCTGTAATTCCAGCACTCAGGAGGCAGAGGCAGGAGGATTGCTGAGTTTGAGGCTTGCCTGGGCTACATACTGAGCTCAGTCAGGGCCATCCTGAACTACAAAGTGAGACCCTGTCTCAAAAGAACAAAAAACAAAAAACTTAAGGATGTATCAAAACTTACAGTACATAATGAACTGTTGGCCAGTTTTGTGTTGTGTGTATTCCTATATTATTTTGAAGTAAGTCTCAGACATTTTATTGTTTAATACTATATGAAGAAAAACTGTAGGAAAAATAAATTTAACAAACTTTATTTGAATAAGGAATGAATTCTGACTGGCCAGTGCTTAGAATCAGATTTAAAGAGATCTGCTGCAGTAGCACTCCCAATAAGCTTTTATGGGCTGATGCACAAGTAAGGTAAAAAACAACAACAACAAAAAAAAGTGTTAGCCAGAATGGAAAGACTCTACTTTGGGACTAGTTTTGATTATTTTGGGCTTTGGTTTGCTTATATAAACATAGAGTGTTAGAGCAGCCTAGTATAATGGCAGCCCAGTTAATTTTTTT